>CM073777.1:36924164-37149164 GCA_037158775.1 Hetaerina titia
TATTATCAAGGCCGTATTGGTAAGTTATCTATGGTTCATCGCATACTATTAGTCTTCTTATAGTACTATCATATATTTTTGTATTATTTTATGATGGGGAAGTATTTTATGAAAATAAACGGCCACTAGATCGTCTATGTTTTTATAAACTAGTAATGTATAGTCAAGAGGAAAAGATACCCTGTTCTTTCATATTTTGTATGCATATATATGAGGGAACTTTCCTTTCGCCGGCAGGACAGCAATTAAATAAATTCCAAGTTCACTGATCTAAGCAAAGTTTTGCTGCTATTTTGCTTTACCTTGAAGCACAGCTTTTTTCAAAAAATGGTTAATATTCACAATAATTCTATGAATAAAAATGAAACTTTGGAAATATTTCGCTTTTACTTGGTTATAATTGAGAAAATATGTTCCAAATGTTTTTAGTATTCATTGTGTCAACCACCGAAAACATCTTATGGCTGAACTACTGAGTTTTCGCCTTGAAAAGTTCTTAGACATATTAATTACAGCGGTTGACAAAATAAAAGGTCATGCCCTTAATGATCGACTCATTCGAGAGTTTTGTGATGAGAACGTTAAAGATTTCAAACGTTTGTTTGAAATCTTCGTCAAAAAGTCCATAGACTTAACTGGGATTCAAACCCAGATGCCTCAATGTAGGTCAAAATCTTTATAATGACTTTACAGTGCAGAAGGTCCTTCCTCTGGCTGGAAAATCCTGAATAAAACGGTCGGACCCCGTTCCAATCCCGTTGAAGGGGAATATATAAATATCGTGATAGTACAGCTGTTAAAATAGTTTATGAAGACTAATCACGATAACCTAAATAATGCATATTTAAATAAAAAGTATAAAGCTTAAGAATCATTAGGAACGGTAATTAAGGTCGTATGAATATTATGGGGAAGATCAACCCCAGTTGTGGTCTTAGTGGTGGGCAAAGGATGCGCGATCATAGAAGTTATTCATAAATAAATCAAACTTAAGAATATAAAAAAGATTTTAAAATCTAAAAGAAGCCATATCTGTGACATGGCTAGGATTTTTTTAACAAAAAAAATTTTTCAGACAACCGAACTCATTTAAAGAGATGCAGAAGGCTACTGCTCGTGGCTGTCATAATTGAAATAATTGCTAGATGAGGCGATATTTTATGCGCACTGACTTATTACATACCACTAGCCAAACTCAAAATCACCATGAACATATTTTAATTTTTTAGCTATTGCACACCGAGAAACGTAACTCTCAAAATATCTGTATTGACTAATTTTATCCTTAAACTTTTTGTACATTGCCATCGCAAAAATTAAGCAAGTGACGTGGAATGCAATAGTAATGACGGAGGGAAAAACATAGACGACAAGAACAGTAATAGAAACTAGACTGCATAGCAGTCCGTCCACCGTTCGTTCATTGACGGTAGAATTTTCTCGTTGTATCCATAAGACTTCTCCTTTTAACCGTGATATTTTGCTCATAAACTGCATGCCTCCCAAACAACTATTCTGTATTTGATAGCAATAACCGATATCGGAATAAACCGTTCTCGTTACAAATGAGTTTGATTTGGAGTTGTTGGAATGCTGAAAAACATGTACCATAATCAGTAAATGTCGGTCTACCGAAGGATTTCGGGGATATAACGTTGTATGTTTCGAACCGCAATGCTCTTTTTGTAGAGAATTAAAAGTATTCAATAATGACGGGCTAAATGCTAAGCATTCTACAAGCAGGAGCAGAGAAAGTAGCGGCATCACACCGGTAATATTGTAATGATATACCCAGCAGTAGTCGTGCTAGATAATCGGTGCCCCATTTTGTAATATTTTTCCACTTCCTACCCAAGACACTTGATCAATTAGCGCATATAACAGTTTTGTATCAAAATCGGGCTAATAAATAAGCTAATTTAAAAATCTCTCAATAGAATTTTCTTTAATTTGAATTTGAACACTTCATAAATACAATCAATCATTCTTCAGTTGAAATTGATCAACTTCAAGTTAGTAAAGGATTTACATTTCAAACGCATCTGTTGACCTTGTGAACTCTTCGACTAAATCTTAATCCCTTAGCATAATTAGAAGCATGTTGCATGATGACGGATAATGCTGGAAATCGAAATATCATTAAAATGAAATGAAAATTGACGATTTGACGCAATGCACTAATGGCATGGCGTAGCACTCCGACGACCAGCGAGTTAAGATTAAACCAAATTATCCATTTCTTTACTCCTGAGATCGCCGAAGAATCGTTTCCATTTTCATTTCCACTGATTTTTATGCTCGATCAATTGATAAATTCCCACTGATCTCCCAACTTTAAGATATGAACCCCCTCACCTCCCATAACCACCCCTTCCCTTTACTGCCATCCGCTTCCAATCGGACTACGGAATCCTTAATAACTTAAGACTTATCATTCGATCAAAATCCCCTTTTCCTTCCTCCTTGGCAAATCCCTATATGACCTCTGCGCCTCTTTCCCCTCCCGTCCTCCTCTCTTCAACTCTTCCTAACACGCCTCTCGAAATACTCCGGCTCCCGTAGCATATTACCACCATCCGAGTGAGCTCCTCCCTCCCCCCTACCATCATTTAGTGTCAAAAAAACGGGTATAGGTAGGCTCGCTAATCAAGGCCAGTTAAAGAAAACTTACTCCTCATTCTCAAGTCGCCCCCTTTTTCCGCTTCCGCAGCTGCAATCATTCCCTCCGCCCACCCGCGAGACACCTCCCACTCCTTCTACCCTAAGCTTCCAGGAGGGAATTAAAATGGGTGGAAGGGTTCTTATACACCCCACGGGATATAAACGCCGACAGATGGTCTTCACTTCATAGGCGTCGGAGATGGCCACTCTTTATATTTCTCTTTGAATAATTTTCTTTTAAGTACAAGATCTACGGATAAGCGCTGGAAGGGCCGATTCCGCCAGGTGTTTTGCTGGAGGAAGAATTAAAAAAAGGGGTTTTTGCTTTCCATTCAAACCCGTCGGATTTCAGCTAGATTGACTGCACATCGCATAAGAGATTACGTTTAATATCACACCTACAGAGATATATTTTAGGGTGGGGTTGGCGAAAGTGAGCAAAACCATCTCCTAATTTAACGAAAAGACTCCTTCAACTACTCAATCGATTTTGTTAGGTGTTCTAAATTCAGCAACAAGAAATATTGCAATTTCACGTCATTAGCCCTTCTTTACTACTCGTATCATTCTTCGAGCATGTCTCTTTTTCTGAGTGAAGGGAGGGGATGATGGATAAATGAAGCAATTTAGGAAAAAACCAAAACACCGAGAAATAAAGAAGAATTTTTCGCCTCGAAAATTTGGCAAATCGATGAGGCAAGATGATATGCGTAGGTTAAAGGCAATTAAGACACGGGTTTGTTGCAAACTGTAAAAAGGGAAATGGATACAAAAGAAAAACATGCGCCAAAATTCCAAGTGTGAAAGAGGAGGAGGGTGTTCGGATAAAATTTCGAATAAAATAGGAACAGAACTCAGAGTTCTGTTCATAATTCCTCTTGAGGAAGTTGGTTGCACCAACGAAAATTCGAGAACCAGTGAGTCCCTCTTTTATATGTTTTAGTTTCTGTGTTTTTGTCGACTAGTTAGTCAATTTACATTATATATATGTATATATATATATATATATATATATATATATATATATATATATATTATTATTATTATTAGGTAATCTACCATTTTAGGTAGGTTTTTGGATGGACACAACTATCAAATAAACATTTTGTGACTCCCCACCTAGCAAACTAATCTATATCAGGTCCCTCTTCATCTCTGTATACTTCTTTCCTCCCTTCATCCCGTCCAACATCCCTATTCTGTTCCTGCCCTTACCTCGCTTGCCCAACATTCTCCCCTCTATTACCCTCTTCAACATTCCACTACCCCTCAATACGCCTTTCATCCATTTTTCCTGCCTCCATAGGATTTCTCTCAACAAACCCCTCTCCTCACCCACCATCTCCAGTACTTTCTCATTTGTTTTCCTTTCGGTCCATTTCACCTTCTCCATCCTTTTCCACACCCACATTTCAAAAGCCTCCAATCTACGTCTATCCTCCTGCTTCAGTGACCACGTTTCCGCGCCGTACATAGCTACGCTCCATATCAGAATTTTACGAGTCTTGTCTTAACATCCCTACCTAACGTCCCCGTCATCAACTCCCTCCTCCTTGAGAAAGCCTCCTTGTCTAGCGCAATTCTTCTCCTTACGTTCCTACCACTTTGACCGTATTGGTCCAAAACACTTCCGAGATATGTAAACTGCTTTACCTGCTCTATTTTTTCCCCTCCTATTTTAATATTTAGCTTAGCCTTAACCACCTGAGCCATCGAGGAAGGGCACCTTCACACTGAAATCCGCGATCCTACAAAGCGCCAAAGTGCTCCGAATCACCACCCAGAAGTTGGCGTTAGGGAGCCGCTACACCCACCAAAGGAGAAATTGAGAAACACTAGAAGAGAACGGACAGCAGGCTAGCAAGCACACAACATCACAAAGGATAGGAACGGCGCGCCTCAAGGCACGCACAGCTAGAAGAAGAGACGACCAACACTGGCCAAACACACACTCAAACACGAAACACCGCCATACGGCGAATAAACATTCATTCATATTGAAGTAGAGACAAGGAAAACGGTAAAGGAACACCTACAAAGAACGACCACAAGAGAGGTGGGGACGGCGGATGTGAGCAGATCACGAATGTAAAAGTATTTGTAGAAATATATATGTACAGATATACATTCAAACACGAAACACCGCCATATGGCGAATAAACATTCATTCACATTGAAATAGAGACACGGAAATTGGCAGAGGAACACATACAAAGGACGATCACAAGAGAGGCGGGGATGGCGGAGGAAGGAATATATAGAAACACTGTATGGCAAAGAACTCAGGCCGACAAGGCCAGACATAGAAAAGGAACATGACGCAGAAGAAGACAGCCTAGGTCCAGGCATACTCGACGATGAAATAGAAAGGGCATCAAAGGAGATGAAAGCAAACAAGGCCGTGGGGGTGGACGACACACCTGCAGAACCGCTGAAATGTCCAGGAAAATGTGAGAAGAAGGCCCCACATGGACTGACTCGCAGCATCCATGAAGAAGGAATCCGGCCGGAAGACCCTGTGAGATCGGTGTTAGCTCCCATTTCAAAAAAGACAAAGGCTATATCATGCGAGGGTCACAGAACAACAAGTTTGACACCCCACGCAGCCAAAGTCACTCCCAGGATCATCAACAAAAGGATAGAGAGTAAGGCAAATGATCACCTACGGGATGGGAGTTTGGGTCCAGGAAGGGAAGAGGCACGCGCGATGCCACCGCAGCAATGAGATCACCAATTGAGAGGAATACAGAACACAACCAGGACGCCCTTGCCCGTTTTGCAGACTTCGAAAAAGCGTTTGATAGAGTGAATTGGGAAAAACCAATGCGCGCATTGCAGAAAATAGGAATGGATTGGAGGGACAGGAGACCGATCCGCATATATATATATATATATATATATATATATATATATATATATATATATAGTCACTTTCTTGGAAAACCCACGAACGTGCACAATAATGTAAATTCACTAAATAGTCATAGCAAACACAGAAACTAAAACCATCGCAAACCATTGCACCACCGAAAATTTGAGAACTAGTGAGTCCCTCTTTTATACTATATGTTTTAGTTTCTGTGTTTGGTATGACTATTTAGTGAATTTACATTATATATATATATATATATATATATATATATATATATATATATATATATATAAACCATAAAAACAGTAATCAACCCGAAGGTCGGTTTAGTATATATATATATATATATATATATATATATATATATATATATATATATATATAATAAAGAAGACGATACAAAAGGTCCTTTCGACCTTTATTGCATTCGTAGATCTGAAGACAAATTTTAATAACGAAGTGGAATGTAAGAAAATGGGTTCTAAAAGACATCGGAATGAAAGCAACTAAAGAAGATTGACAAGCACTCTGTAAAGGGAGCAAGCGAAAGTGATTATATGTGCGGAAAGAAGAGAAGAATCTACATTAAAGGAACAAAATCTGGAAGCAAAGCTTCGTTTTAACCTTGATCTTTAATTCATACACTATAAGAATCAAATGAAAGAAAGAAAAAAATCTTAATTTAATATCTGGAGTTAGAATGAATGGAAAGAAGATATTTATTCAGTGAAATGTCAACGATGCCACTATAGTCGGACTATAATGGATAAGTTAAGAAGCATTCCAGTAGCTATAAAAACGATTCCCACAGATGATGTAGCAGTTCAAATACTATTCTGGCAACGGATTAAGATGGAGAATACTTGGAAGATGAGTATGTTGATATTAAATACAAGGAAATAAAATGCCAAGATACAGCCTTATAAGGTAAAATACAAAAG
Source organism: Hetaerina titia (assembly GCA_037158775.1). Classification (NCBI taxonomy): domain Eukaryota; kingdom Metazoa; phylum Arthropoda; class Insecta; order Odonata; family Calopterygidae; genus Hetaerina; species Hetaerina titia. The sequence goes on from CM073777.1 coordinate 36,930,639, forward strand.
AAAGAAGTTCAACTTAAAAGATAAAACTAGCATCGAAAAGGGGATACGACAGACAGATTGCAACAAGGGGTACGGAAAGATTGCACAAGGAGAAATCCAAGAAATCGATATAAAGTTCATAAGGAGAAAAAGTGTTCAACAAGGCAAGGAAAATAATCATTTGAATAATTAGAAGAGGTTGAGTATAAAATACAATGTAGTTTTATAAAAAATTATTAAAACAATATTTGCTGGTATAGTAACAAATTTTAAAGTATTTCAAATATTTGTTGAACGGAGAAATCTACAGACGACAAGACGAATAAATCTAATTGGTAATATCAATAGGATCATAATTTCTTCACCAACATACGAGGGTCATCCGGAAAGTAGTACCCGTTCGTGAAATAAAGACACAAAAGTAAATATTAACAAACATAAAAAATTTTATTTGAAAGAGGATACTTTAAACTACTTCTCAACATAATCTCCAAGCAAATTAAGGCATTTGTCATAACGTGTGACAAGTTTCTGTATTCCTGCTGCATAGTCCTTCGCCGCCAGCTCATTGAGATACAGGGTCACTCCTTCTTTAAGTTCTTCATCGCTGTCAAATCTTTTTCCTGCCAAAAAGTCTTTAAGCTTTGTAAAGAGATGAAAATCTGAAGGGGCCAAGTCCGGGCTATACGGTGGATGGTCGAAAGTTTCCCATTTGAATTGCTGCAAAAGTTTTTGTGTTATCCCAGCTGCATGAGGCCTGGCATTGTCATGAACGAGAATGACACCAGTAGACAATAGACCTCGCCGCCGATTTTGTATTGCCCGCCGTAATTTCTTTAATGTTTCACAATACGCATTGGCATTAATAGTGTCTCCACGGGCCATAAAATCAATAAGCAATACACCTCGTCGATCCCAGAAAATGGTTGCCATGAGTTTCCTGGTGGACAGAACTGTCTTGAATTTTTTTGGTTTGTTTGGCGAATGAGCATGATGCCACTCCATTGACTGTCGTTTACTCTCAGGTGATGCATAACAAACCCATGTTTCGTCACCAGTAATTATGCGAGTCAAGAAAGAGTCTCCTTCATCAGAATAACGTCCCAAAAACGTCAGTGCTGCAGCCATACGCTTGGTTTTGTGCTCATCTGTAAGCATGCGAGGGACCCATCTTGCACAAATTTTTGCATAATGCAGATGGTGTTTAACAATTTCATGAACAATTGTTCGAGAAACATTGGGAAAATGCTCACAGATGTCATCAATTGTGACGCGCCGATCGTTCCTCACGAATTCGTCAACTGAGCTCACCAGTTGGTGTGTAATGACAGACGGTCTCCCCGAACGCTCATCGTCGTGTGTGTTCCCCCTCCCCATGTTGAAGTTGCGACACCACCGCCGAACAGACGACTCGTCCATTACATTGTCTCCATACACCTCCTTTAATTGGCGATGAATATCACATGGGCGAACGTTTCTTGCATTGAGGAATTTAATCACTGCCCTCACTTCACAACTGGCGGCGTTCTCAATTTTTTTAAACATTGTAAACAATCACAGAAACAACACAGGCAATGCTAGCGTCACGCAACTTGGCTCAGAGAAGGCAGACAAGCCACTGAAGCTATCTGACCTCGTCCAGCGGCTACTCGCGTCGTCAGCACTTCATGCGGCACGAACGGGTACTACTTTCCGGATGACCTTCGTAAATAAAAGGGCCTAGGACGAGAAAAATCAAATAAAAAACCGATAAATGAATTATGAGAAGCAGGAATCAGCGCCAGAACCCGGAAGTAATAAAAAAATTATCACCCATCAGAATTACATAGACAAAACTTCGGACTGATTAACGGATAGTGATTAGGATTTTTGCTAATTGTTTTGGAATACGCATGTCGTCGTTAAGGGAGTCACTCGTTGTCATATGAGATAGTATCCCTTGAATATATATCCCTGAACACTAGTGATTGGCTGCATGCTATAAAATTTAATCATAACTCAAAAGTTTATGGAGAAGTTAAATTGTATACCTTTTAGCGTCGTATACATGATATCGGTGTCTACAGAAAAGAAAATATCCATTGTTTTAAGAAATTGTTCATTCCAAAATGATAAAACTTAAACTACAACTTCTAAACTTTAGGATCTCCATCAGTAGAGAAATGACGGAAAATATGAGGAAAAATGCTAAACCAAACATATTCACGAAATGTATTTACATACACTTTCGAGCAATTAATGTTAAGGCATAGAGTTTTAGAAGAATTGACGCAAAATAGAATTATGGTAACGTGGTTCCGATGAAATAGCAAAGTGAAACCGGGCGACGGCAAGTTTTCTCCCTCATGGGAACAATTAAACGAGGTCAAAATAAAACTTCCAGGGGAACCTCAAAATAAGGGATTGTCAATTCGCGAGTTACCAGCGTGAAAAGTTTTCCTCCCATTAGGAATTGTCACAAAAATCACGTTTACCATATTCATCCATAGTCATGCAAACAATATATTTGCTATTTTGGAATGATGAGTACATATAGAAGGCAAAGATGGGCCAAAAACCTTTCTTGAACTACCCCCCCAATCTTCTTCTTCTGAGCGCAGATATCATTAAGGCCCAATAATGAAAACTTTGTTGCAATTTTCCACAGTTAAAACTTTATTGCCTTTAGGCAATAAAGTTTTAACTGTGGAAAATTGCAACGAAGTTTTCATTATGTCTCGATTCCACAATATCACGCCTGATTCTTCACTTTTCGTTAAGGCCCATCTAAGTGTCTCAACTTACGACGACTAGCAGAGGTACAGGGCAGAAGAACCGATCTCTTAGTATGGGGACGACCTTGAATTTTGCAGACGGTCATTTCTTTTCCCTTTGGGAATGGAACAGTGGCAAGAGAAGTGTATGAGACCTCAAAAATATGTTATTTAAGGCCTTTATAAAGGTTCCGTATCCCTAACGCGGAATACGTCTATGACATTAGAGAAAGGATTTTCAGACTTCTAACCCATTCTCAAACCGTGCGTGGAATCTTTTTGAAACGTTTAACTCCTCTATTAACTGAGGCGCGAAGGATGTGAAGCCATTCGTAGAGGATGCGGCCGGAGTAAACGTGACCCTGCAGGTACAATACGCGGCAAAGATCGCCAACCGATAAGGTTTGACTATCCAACGTGATCCCCTTTACTCAAGATACCCTTTAAAAAAATCATTCCGAAAGAGATTTAATGAAAAAGAAAAAAGTTTTTTGTCTCTATAAAATTTCTCGGACGGATCAAAGAGCTTCAACGGTCCTGAACGTGGTAAGCGGTTAGATATTTTCTTATTTTCTGGGTGCGCGAACGAACGTTGGTACTGCGAGCACATCGGAACGCTTGAAAATTTCATCGTTTCTGGAAAAAAATGCCGTTGCATTCTCGCTGACGTACAGAGAGCTTTAAAGTTTTATGGTACGCTCAATTGAATGTTATGCATGAGTAGTGAGGAAACAGGTGACGGCAAACTGCAATCATTGGTTAATAAACCTCCTGTGATATTTTCGTCCCGAGTTTGATAAAAAGTTGGTCTGGTCTTAACAAATGACTCTCGGAGGGAATTCATGCTTGAACGTGAATACTTTACAGTCAAGTGGAAAAAAAATAGCATGAAAAGTCATTGCTGATTCCTGCTTATTTTTAACATTTTTTTGCAATTGAAACTCTACTCTCTCGAAGCTAACTTCATATTTGCTATTCGAGGTGTGTCGGACGAAAAACAATTAAACTGAGTAATTAGATCTTCTTCAATAATAAATGTCTCCAGGTATGTAGCTCTATAAACATTAGAAAAAAGGCAAAGTCTATTAAAATATTGTAATATGCCTGAAGCAGTTAAGTTATAATCTCTCTAAAGAACAGAAATTAACGCTATCGTATTACTGGTAAATTTTTAACCAAATATCCTCATTTAAGTATATTTCCCTAGTACATTACCTCACACATGAGCGACGAATAATTTCAAACGTGAAAGAAAATAAATACTCCCTAGAGTAAACATGCGTGAATGAATAGCCTTAACGGTGCCCAAAATAATTTGCAAGTGTATCCGAAATAAAAAAAACTCTCAAATAATTATCTTAAGGAGTAAAGAAAAGTCTGACCTTAGGTTATAGAGGAAAATTTGACTCCCATTTTAAATTTCTTCCGTGTTGCCAATTCTAACATTGGTCTAACACCCCCTCATTCTTTTCTATTCAGAGTCTATTCTTTCTCTCCCTGATACTATTCTGCTTTACGCCCTTCTCAATTTGTTCTATGCGGTTAGGTGATGGTTTTCCTCAAGGCATCTTCCCTATAACTTTCCTTCCGTTATATTTCTAATAATTTCACTATTCTTCAAGCTGTGCCCAAATCAAATAGTTCTACTTATTTTTCGCAAAGTTCTCCAAATGCTCCTCTCCTTCTTTGTTGTTTCATATTCTACCTCGTTAGTCACGTTGTCGGTCAATTAACTTCAGTTTTCCCACTTAAGTCATTTCCACTCTTCGAATATATCTAACTTCATATTCTCTCATTTAAGCACTAGAATGTTTTTCCTTTTTCATGCTCACATTGCATATCCGAAGTACTTGGCGCATATCACCCAGTTGTTTGTAGGTGTTCTTACGTTTCTACAACTACTGCAATGTCATCTGCGATCTGGAGGATGTGTAATTTCTTTGTATCCCTTGACCCCTCTCATTCCCAATTTGTGCGCTTCCTTTATTTTCTCTTCTAAATATACGTTGTATAGTTCTAGCGAGAAGCTTCCTCCTTGTCTTACTCCCTTGTTTCAATTGGTTTCTATATTCCTACCATTTTTAGTTTTCACGGCTGTAACCTGCTTCTTGTTGACTTGATCAGACGACCGACAGCTCAGGTCATTTGCGCCATTAGGGATGGACAGGAAAGGATGAAGGGTGGAGAGAAACGCGGCGTCGGCAATAGTCTGCTCTTAACGAAAGGCGCCAAGGGGTTCACAGATTAACGTCCCTACCGACGGACGACGTACTCACTCAAAGTGCCCTCCACAAGTAGTGATCGGGATACCACTGAAAAATATCTGTCGCCTCCGGGACTCGAACCCGGGTCCATGCACCATCATACCATCCCGATCCCTCTCATTAATTATTTCGGCATGAATACACTCCCTACGTGGGTTGTTCATAATTTTCTTACAGAGGTACGTCGTATCCAAATTATTCTATAACCCTATCAATCTTGGAACTCTCTCTGATATTTCAGCGATAAAACAATCATGTACGCAATGAACCATGACATGAGTGGCTAGGATTGATATTTTGGGATTTATGCCTCATATGTAAATATTAACTTTGATTATCTCACCCTCGCGACGCTACTGTTGGCCAATTTTCCCAGTTTACTGTGATATTGGGTTTTAAAATGGACGCCTTGCGTTGGATGGGGCGTATTACCGCAGTTTTAAAGCATCGACGGTCGAAACAAGACTCGCGAAACCACGAACTTCGGGTCAGTAAGCGCAGAGCTTACCCGCTACACTAAACTGGCGGGAAACTCACGTCAGTATTCTGCATCGTTTGGGTCATTTGCGTAAGGGAACGTTGCAATCCGACCCGACGGCGTGTCCTCCTAACGCTTGAGGACGAAGAAAGCCGAAGGTATACTTTGGCGCTTTTGAAACTTTTCACTCCCCATACTGAATGAATGTAGCGGCGAGCGAGCGAGGTTATTGGACGCATTATTCAACTTGATGTCCTAAATCTACCCGTATGCCTTGTGAAACATGAATAACACGAACCGTAGTGTCACGGACGGCTCCACTCCTGACCATCATTACTGGAAAAAACCGTAACTCGTAGCACGTTGCCCCCTGCGTGCATAATTGCTGTGATGGTTCGGATTAGGGTGAGTTTGTTGAAAAAGGATTACAACCAAGTCTAAGATTTATGTCCAAAAGGATTTCGATATGCCCAAATATTTCTAATAACATTAAGATAATAACGGAAGTATACTTGATTGGTTGCTGAAGTGATGACGTGACAAAAATTAAATAACTGCGCTATAAATGCGTTCATATAATATATTTCTCAAAACTACTTGTTCATAGCAGTAGTTTTAGGGGATATGACAGACAGCTGAGGTCATTTGCCACATTAGTGATGGAAAGGGTGAAGAGAAATCCGGCGTTGGCATTAGCCTACTCTTAACGAAAGGCGACAAGGGGTCCGCAGTTTAACGTCCCATCCGACGGACGGCGTACTCATTCAAAGTGCTCTCCACTCAGCACCTCAAGTAGGGATCAGGATACCACTGAAAAATATCTGTCGTTTCCAGATTTCGAACCCGGGTCCTCTCTGTGACCACCGCACCATCCCGATCCCCTACTTGTTCATTTTTGACTAATTATCACGGAAACATATGTTTAACATTTCTGTTTTTACTTTCATGTGTTACAATATTTAAATGGTATGTAGATACGTATGACAATACTATACAAGAAGATACAATAAACTAAAGATAACTTTTGTCTATAGGAAGATACAAGACTGAATGATTTAAGCAAAACGAAGCTCGTTTATGTAATTGGTCAAGGAATTGTATCACCACTTCGACAACGTCCGAAACTCGATCATTTATAAAAGTGGATACAAATGTATGATCTGAAATACCGGTGGGAAGGGCTGGAGTTGGGGATTAAAGGGGACGGGGAGTTGATTCAGTCAGTAAGGTTTATAGGTGATCACACAATAGTGAGTGAGATAACCAATAGATTGCTGTTAATGCGGATTGCTATGCAGAAACAATGTAAGAGGCACGGAACGATAAATAACAACAAAAAAAACAAAGGTTATTAGACTCTCGAAAAGTTAGATAGATAAAGATAAGCTAAATATTAAAGTGGTTGGAAATAAAATAGCTAGTGCAGCAGTTTATGCATTTAAGAGAGAGATAAGAATCCTGTTGGGGACATAGGAGAAATATTGCGTTGTCAAGAGAACCACCTGCAAGATGAAGTGAATTGATGACGAGTAACTGTAAAAATATGAAGAAAGGACTATTAAAGTATTTTCAATATTGAGAGTAGTGCTTTAAGGATATGAGACCTGGTGGAGACAAGAGGATGAACGTAGCTTGGAGGCTTTAGAGATATGGGTGTGGCGGAGAATGGAGAAAATAAGTTGGTCAAAGAGAAAGAACAAACTCTGAGGCTTTACACAGAGTGGGAGAATGAAAGAAGTTCCTGGGGGAAATCTGAAAAGGCAGAGAAAGGGGATGGACGGAATATTGAAAGGTAAAGTACTTTGAAGGTCATGATAGACGGAAGAGTTTTGGGTGAGCGAGGTAGAGACAGTAAGCGACCTGTATTTTAGAGAACGTGAAGGCAGGGAAAGTTATAAAATAGGAAAAAAGGAATAGAAAGCGCCCAATAAACTCAGAAAAAAATAGTCGTTCGAGACCGTACCAAAATATAATGGACCACGGCTGAGTGATGCAATGAACATAACAATTATCCCGATATCTGTGCAAATCGTAAAAAAAATTGTCAGTCGTAGCTAACTGGTAAATTGGAATCGGTCGGATGACTTTGATTTTGATTCGCCAAAAATTGAAAGCAGTGGATAGGATTCTTTTGACACTTGAGGGAAAAATTCATCTAAATAAACGTCAGAAAATTGCAAAAAGAACACTATGGATGAATCCTTTTCTTGAAAGGAATTCCGCTAAGCGAGTTAGGAGAGAAGGAAACGGATGTGAGGAAGCAGCGTTTGAGGTAGGAGGAGGGAGAACGAAGAGTTTAGGATGACCCTTTAATGACTTAGAACGTGGGTATGATCGTTCGTCCGTGGAAGGGTCAAATGAAACAAGCAGAGGACCGAAGACCTGTTTACCGTGCATGGGAAGAGGGGTAGCGGCGAAAGAGGCGCTTGGGGTCGTCTCCGCTGGCAAGAGGGAACTGTTGGAGTAAGTGGAGTGGGAAGTGAAAGGCGGCCTCTTGAGGCACACACAGCGAGGGAAGGAGTTGAAGCGAGTTAGAGAGTGAGGACACCAAGGAACTACGGACCAGAAAATGCACTAATAACACGTCAGAGATCACAGAATTCCCACACCCATCGTCGCCAAATGAGTACATCATTTGCTAAGTATGCAATTAATTGTTTTATTTTAATATTAGTCTACAAAATTCATGAAAAATTTGTAAAACTGTTTTAAATTTTATTGGTTTCTCTCATACGTATGTCTACAACATGACGAAACTTTTTTGTGGCATATGCCACCATTAATGTGGCTCATATTTTAAAAGAATGGATTTGTTCTCATTATTAAGGTTTTTTATGTTTTGGTTTTTACTTTTAGAATCTCTAATATAATGGAAACCTGAGCAAGTACCTATAAACTAATCATTTTTAATATCACTTGTAACACTGAATGAAGTTTTAAATAAAAAGCCATTTTAAAGAAAGTTTAAATTATTTAGTGATTAATTTTACGTATAAATGGAAAATGCAGCAAGGCGTTAAATACCTGTGCACAGATTATGCCCAAAAATACTCACCTAAAATTTTTATTCATAATTCTCCTCCGATATTAAATATTACTCTTTCTCGTCAGATTAAAATAACCCATTGTTTGGTAAACAAGCCTATTTTACGCAGATATTCACTTATAAAACAAAAGCAGGGATAAAAACGGCATTATGATATCCTTCAATCACATTTTATAGGCATAGACATAATGGAAAATATATTTCTTTACCCCAAAGGAAAAAAGTATTCTTATTCTCTTAAAAGTGTATTTTTTAAGTTAAAGATTAAAGTATTATCTCTTGCAATATTCAGAATGTACTAAAATATTTATCACATCCCCGAATATTGAAGGCATTCTCAAACGAAAGAAACCGTTGGTGAACATCTCAAAGGCTGTCTATAATTAAAAAGTATATCTACATGTACATGTATGGCTAATTAACAGTTTACAAATTATATGCAACGAATTTAACTCCTCGCGTTTTATAATTATTTTTCAAACTTATGAAAGCTTTTTGCCATTTTGGTGGGTGTTTTCATTGAAAAAAACTTTAAATTGAGCACACCGCTCCTTTTATCTTACAATAACCTTTTACTGGGACGATTACCTGTCTTCTAACCTTCTTTTACTGTTAAACTTTACGCGAGTGTATTTAAATACTTCGCCAGCTGTGTTAGCCGTAGTTGAGTGAGCAACGCGTTATTCTACTTACCCAAAAAGCGACGGTCGAAAAAAAGTCGCTGAAATCGATTCACGTCTCAGTCATGAAATCTGTTTCGAAAATTTGGCGGTTCGGTCCCTGTAAATTCTAACACCCAGCCATTGTCTTGCTGAGATCTAAGGTACGAGTGGACCACCAGAAATATTCGGGGAACAAAAAAATACAAATGTTAAATATCATTCCGCTTATTTTTCTCACTATTTGCCCCATTATCGATATCAAGCTTTTAAACAAAAAAGTATCGTGAATAATACGTCTGATAAGTCAACCCTTAAATCTATTCGTTAAAAAAATAAAAAACGCCTGTAAGGAATTTTATAGTTGACGATAAACGTTTCTTTATGTGACATCCAAAAATTGTTTTGTAATATATTTTAAAGTTCATTAAAATTTTTCTTTACCTCTATTTTCGGTAGTATTAATCATACCATCCCATTCATTAACCATACTATCAGTACTTTTAATCATAGGTGAACGTAATTACCACTTGATTTGACCACTTCTTTACATTGAGAACAAATAGGAAACTGTAAATTGCCACTTTTAACCATTGTAGTTCGTGGTCTTCATATAAATGCTACGATGTTAAAACATTTTTATAAAGTTAGGAATTAATTTCAAATTTATCTCACAGTTATAGCAAACGAAATCAACTATCTTTCTGAAGTTCAAGAGGACAACTGTAAGGAACTGTGCTTTATTATTCAGTATCATGTGGAGTGTAGTTCTAAAAGCTGAACAATTTATTTAATCACTTTAGAATCCAATTTTGATAATTTTCTGGCCTTCGAAGTATTACTCTCAGCTAAACTCCAGTCTTCTTAGCACTGAAAATTCATCGGCAGCATTTTGTCTTCACAAATATTTTTCTGAGCTCATGTATACTTTTTGAATTTCATAAAACTCTTGTCTATTCAATCGCATCTACTTTACTTTTATGATTTTGAGAAATTCTGAAGTTGAAAATGAAAATGACCATGTCCTCATTCTTATAAGGTTTGCCACCGTTAAGGTACATAGTTCTTAAGTTATCATTAAAAATGCTCTGATGGTATTTTGTTAAATATTGGGTCCGTTTCTCAAAAAAAAGTTCAAAAGACTTTTGAGTAAATCCGGGAGCATGATATAGCACTTACTAAGCCGCATGCAAAGTGAAATAGCAAATAAAGTATCAGTAGTACTTGGTAGAAATAAGCGCAGGCAAACATCTATCGCCGTTCAAGTCTACATAAATGTTCTATTAAGACCAATCACCAGAGGCCATTTTCTCGACCCCGGGTAACTTGTCTCTGTCTAAAACAAACTCTAGCTTCACTGTACTCTTCATCTGCTGTAAGCTTTATTGGCATGGTATATAACCTCTCTTATTTCTAATAAAAATACTTTTATCAAATGTTACCCTCCCTTTTGACCTGAGGCTCCGAACACCCTGTCCGCCGTATAATGTCTCCTTTCCGACGTAGGGTCCGACGGTCGGGCGATGTTGGATCTTTGTTCTAGTGGTGTATACTAGAGGCGGGGCTCCTCAGGTGATGCAGGCAGCGAAGGCGGCTGCACTTGACGTGCGTTGCTCCAAGCTACGAGTTTTAACTCATGTCGGGACAAACGACGCCTCGAACCGCGGTTCCGAGGAAATTCTGTGTTCATTCGAGGAACTGAATTCGGAGGTGAAGCGGCCTGGAGCGGAGCTTTAAGTCCCAGTATAGTTAAGCATTTGTGCGATTCTCTCCCAATTCGACCGAGGAGGTATGGTTTGGAGTCGGATTGAAGGGGTGAACAATAGATTGGGAAATTTTTGACGAGGAATTGGAGTGAGATTCATAGCTTTGCGGCCTGCCGTTGCATCGTGTCGGGAGTCTTAATCTTCCGGGAGTACATTATACGGTTGAGGCATTGCGGAAGGTAGCGACTAGGATTTAGGAGTATATGAGGAGAGCTGTACATATTTGGTAGGTAAGAGAGCAGGTCAACAAGTGGACAATAAACATTAAAGGGGTCATTCCCAAAAGAATTGCGACGAGAATCACGGCATATGTAATGAAATATTAGACTTAGCACATAAGAATGAACAGATAAATATAGCATAACTTCGCATACATAACATAACCTCACCCAGATAATATATAATATAACCCTATAACCTAGAATAAGTAGCATCAGAAAGTGAAATCACAATGAATTGATCAACAATAAATCTATCTCGGCATTGACAAATCAACTGCCAAAGTTTGAAAAACAAAAAAGAAACGAATTTTACCATACAATTAGAAGTACCGAAGCCAATATAATTGTATGAACTGAGAGCTGGTTATCCCACGGCATTGCAGAGGAAGAGTTTTTCCTGGGGCTATTACTCCCCGCTACTCACAATCAACCCCTCTCTTACAACCCCCACCCACCCAATCCACATCAACTAGGATGAGTATATATATGTGTGAAAATGAAATATGTCCTTTGTACGTTCCTGAAGATGCTACAGTGTAGCGAAACTAGTCGAAAATAAGTCAGTTATTTTATGTGGAAACTGGAAAGTTATTTCCTGAAACTTCTGTTCACAATGGATTTCCACAAAGTCTCGGCCTCAACCATCAATCCCATAGAGGCTATTGAATTTTCAAGACAATTTTTAAGAAGGGACAATAAATATAGGATTGGGTTTGGTCTTCTTTGCTGATTTTCTTCTATGGTCTTCTTTGCTGATAAAGATATCCACGAAAGCAGAAGCGAGTCTTTCCCTAAAAGTAGCATGGGAAGTGTTTGTTGTTCCATAAAAAGCCCTCGGTCATAAGGTGTCCCCATTTTTGCATACTACACACTCCCCGATTCCGCAGACATCAATTTGAGAACTGGAAAGAGAGGTAACTTTCAATTCCCATTGACACAATAGAAGGATTATAATGGGAGGGGATTTCAATCTTCCATTCATAGACTGGAAAAACTATAGTTTCCTAGCAGGAGAATAGGACAAGGAGTCAAGCGAGTCATTGCTGCGTGTTTTCCTATCACATTCGTTAAGCCAATTAAAACTGACACCCACCAGTTGATATAGTATCAAAAAATGTATCCAAAGTTGTCATAAATAGTGCCATACTTGATGGAATTATTGACCACAGCTTAGTTATAGTTAACATTAACTTGATGACTGTGAAATTCAGAAACCCAAAAGAAAAATTTATTTTGTTTATTACGAAGGTTTAAGGTATGACCTACAGCAGTTTAATGGTAAATTTAAGGGGTGTAGTGGAAAAAAAGACATTGAGAGTTTGTGGAGTGCTTTTCTTGACCTCACACTTGGGCTAAAATAGAAAAACACATGTCTAGTCAATTTAAAAGTGACAGTGAAGCTAGCAGGCACAATGTATAAGTACGAAAGCATCAAAACACCAAAGACCATGGTATTCAAAAATAAAGAGACCACAAAAGGACCAGTCTAAAAATAAACAATATCAAAATACACATAACTATGAAAAAAATGAAGCGTTAGAAGAGAAAAATATGTCGTCAGGCGTTGATAGAATTTAAAAATAAAAGATTAGGTAAATATTTGGACGATAATCCAAAATCGTTTAGGACATATGTACGGGGGGTTTAGGGAAAGACATTAACAGTGCTATCTCTAAAAAACAACTGGCGAAAAGTTAACATCAGTATAGAAAAAGCTAAATCATTAAACCACTATTTTCAAAGAGTTTTTAATAATCATTCACAGTAACAGTTCAAATCACTACCCGATCGCTCCCTTGAACCCATACCTGGAATTGCAATATCTTCTTTTGGAATCCAACGCCAACTTAAAGACATCAGTTCAAACAAATCGCCAGGCCCTGATAAAATACCTGGCCATGTTTATAAAACTATGGTCTCAGAAATAGCTCTTTTCCTGAAAAAGTATTTGATAAACCTCTAAATGATCGAGCAGTACCCAAAGCCTGAAAAATAACCAATGTTACTCCCATATTTAAAAAAGGCAACATAGAAGATCCGAGTAATTACCGATCGATCTCTTCACATCCATCTCATACAAAATATTAGAGCACATAATGTAAGTTCATTCATTACGTATCTCAATTCTTAGAATTTACCTACAACGCTGTTGAAGAGTTGTAAAAGTTTGCTCCAATAGTTGGCAAGCTGCGGGATTTATAAATATGTAACAGGTAAGATCTGGTGTTTTCCCGGTGTGTTTGCTTCATGAAGGATTCTCGGGTCTCCCACCGGGTCAGGGGTTCCATGTTGGCCGATGTTTCGATGCCCGACTCGTGCATCGTCTTCAGATTTGATGACGGTGCATCGAAACGTCGGCCAACATGGAACCCCTGCCCCGGTGGAAGATCCGAGAATCCTTCATGACAAAAATGTGTAACAGATTGGATTAATAACTTTTTGACAGGCCGCAGGCAAAGGGTCGTAATAGATGGGGTATCATCTGACACGGTAAGCGTAACATCGGGTGTCCCATAGAGAAGTATTATTAGTCCTTTTTGTATACATACGAGACGTGTTCATAAAGTAAGGCCCGTTTGGTCACAGGAAAAAATATAAGTAGCTAATAAAAGGTTAGGATTCTTAAAAATAATAATTAGGAATTGTAATGTAAGAGTCTAGGATCTTTTTTATTCCTCGTTAGTTAGACCCCACCTTGAGTATGCTGAAAGTTCACGCAACAAGTACGGATCCTCATGAAGTACGATGATCCTCATCGTAGGCTTGATTTCTGAACCTGAACGAGTGCAACGTAGAGCAGCTAGGTTTGTGAAAAGTTGCTATGAACAAGGTAATAGTGTCACGAAACATTTAAACAATTAGGATGGCAGCCTCTATTTCACCGTGGGCTTAATGCAGGATAAATTTACTGCGTAAATTTGAGGCAGGTTACTAATCTGAGGATATTAAGTACACATAACAGGCCCCGAATTACTTACAGGTAAATCAGATTACCATCGTAAAACCTGGGATATTTATAGCAGAGTGGATAGATTTAAAATGTCATTTTTTCGTCATACAATTAGAGATCAAAATAGATATGTCTATGACAGCAATGGTGAGGAGATAATTAGAATTAGTAGTATATATTTTTTGCCGATATCCTACGTATTCTGTCCTGCATGTTAATTTTTTATTTAATAGAGCCTAATTTGTAACAGTTCTACCGCATGGTTTGAATATTCGTATTCCGGTTATTGAATATTGTAGTATATCATTACTATATTTCGTGTCATTAACAATTTTTGAGTGCATGATCAAACTAATATTTTTGTGGAGGTAACATGATTTGTTATTGCATATGGTATTATTCCAGTTAACGGGTGGTGATCTAACTATTCCCGCCACAAATCATTGCGGCGGCTAGCAGGGTATTGTTTAGCTGTAGATAACATATAGTTTGTGATTACTTTAATGTTATAATATGATCTATGGCTTTGCTTTTTAGTTATTTAAATTATCAGTTTTTAGGGGACCCAACCGACAGATCATTTGCATCATTAGGGGTTGAGAGGAGATGGTGAGGGATGGAGAGAAACCCGGCCTATTCACGCAAAGTGCTCTCCACCAAGTACCTCAAGTAGGAATCGGGATACCACTGAAAAAAACCTGCCGTCTCCGAGACTCGAACCAAGACCCTATGAGTAGGAATCCATTACGTTAGCCACCGCACCATCCCGATCCCTTAAATTATTTAATCTTACTCCATTGCTTTAATATTCAATGTTATTTCACGCTATCATAAAATTGTATTAAATATCGTCAAGAAAGAATATGGGAAATCGATCAAGGGAATTATTTTAGGTGTACTGACCGTTGTTAAAAGATGAAAAATATATTATTTTTCTTAAAAGATCTTTTATTGAAAACACGAGGCAATTTTAGAAGGACGTAATGTATTCTACGCATCAGTTTAAAATTGTTTCCAGTATCGTACTATTGAATAGGATCAAAAAATTCCGTTTGTAGTCGTTCAGTCCGTCGAAACTTACCAAATAACCGGCTTTAAGTACTTCGTTAACATCTTGTTTTTTATTAGTGACAACCGATTATGTGAAAGGGTGATTGTGGTGTACAGCGAAAACTCGGATTCGCAGAGCTGAGCTCTTTGAATGAACAGCATTGTTCTGTGTAATTATATGTGGATTTCTGCCAATCCTTCAGGAAAACATTTGAGTTAATTACCAATTATTATGTTAAGGATACTAAGAAATGTAGCATGTGTTATGAGTGGCTTATGACAGCTTCTGAGCTGCGTAGGTACCCGGCTCAAAAAGAGGCGGCCATCAGTGAAAGAAAACGTTCCGGAAAACCGTCAACGTCGACTGATGACTCTCATGTCGTGAAAGTGAACTATCTCGTTCGTGCAAATCCTACTGCCATGTTTGACTGCCGGGAAACATGCAGAAAAGTGAGGCATCTTGATTATTTCGTGCTATGAAATAATGAATAAAGAGCTGAGGATGAGACACTGCCAAATTCGTGCCTGATGTCAGCCCCCTAGAAAAAACATCGAGTACAAGTGTTGTCAGGAACTGTTTGATCGAGCTGAACAGGATGAAACCTTGTCCAGAATCATAACAGGTGATGAGTCAAGTGTGAATTAAGGGTATGATAGCGAAGAAAAGGTGCAATCTTCACAATGGATTGGTGAAACATCCTGCACCTCAAAAAATCTCTACAAGTTCGACGGAAGGTGATATTTACTGTTTTTTTGATGGATGCAAACGGTTCTATGCATCATGAATACCTACTATATAGTACCTAAAGGTCGAACAGCTGACAGAGAGTACTAGGTTATGAAACCCCTAGCAGATAAAAGTAAGCAAAAGAAGAGCTTTACAATTGAACTTTGGAATAACGAGTGGTTTTTTCACCAGGACAACGCGCTCATTCGTCTCTCAGAACAAGCAAGTTTTCACCCAAAAATAGCATCAATGTGCTTCCCCGCCTACCTTGGCCTGGTCCCATGTCACTTCCCGTGTGATAGTTCCCAAAACTAAAAATCTTACTAAATAGGGATAGAGAAAATTTCGATGGAAGAGCTTATGAGTATTCTCGAAGAAGCGTTCCGGGACTATTTCAAAAAGTGGAAACGTAGATAGGATTAGTGTATACATTGGGAAAGAAACTACTTTAAAGGGGACCTTGACCAAAAACTTATCAGGGAAGTATTTATTTGCAATAAAAAAGTTTCTTGATATGTAAATAAATTTCGTACAACAACTTTTCAAGATGTGTCACTTTTCTTGAAAGGAAAACCGGCAGGAATTTTAATAATAAATAGAAGGAATATAACCTTTTAGCCTTAACAACCTTTATCATCAACATATTTTTCGCCATACCCATTAATCTATTATAAATTGGATCTGCGAAAATTAGAATTGATAGCACAATTTTTTAATACATCTGTTTAGAGTGTTTACTGTTTCCGTTGGTCTCCAGACATGCTTTATATGAGTAGACAAGTGGACCCTTTGTAAAATAAGCCATCAATATGCATAAAAAAATTCAACATATCATAGGGCAAATTCGTTTGCGATTCACATTCATTACCTTAACGTGTAAAATGAATGCGAAGCATCAGTTAATTCGTGTCCCCGAAAAAATGGATGAACGACGACAACCAGGAATTAGCAAAGGATCGATAAACCGGTAAATCAAAAAAAATCTCTTTGCTTGTAAGTGGAATTCTCCCCCTAATGCACTTTGAGATACAACCATTAAGCTCAGCGACATATCACATTTGCCTTCAACGTATAAGGATGGGATGAAAATGCTTAACCCTTTAAAATTTTTCCACACGCCACGAGAAGAGTAAAGTATACGATAAAGCTTTTTATGCGTAAAAAAACTCATATTCTGTCAATATTGGAACGGGAAAAATTAAAGCTTTACCGGATGCGTTCCGAAAGTAATGCAATTTTTTAAAAGTAATTTATTGAACAGATTTGCACAAACACTTATAATTATTCAAAGAACTGACATTGGGCGTCTACACATTTTTTCCAGCGATTCAGCCATAACTGTCACGCACCCTGGAAGGTGTCTTCGGGGACCCCTCGCAAGGTCTCGTCACGACTAATTGGATCTCATCTAAGGACAAAAAACGGGTTACTTTCAGGGCTGTCATAATCCGAGGGAACAAATAGAAGAAAGCAACGTCAGGACTCTACGGGGTGTGGGCCAGCGTCAGCACGGGGTCTTTGGTCAGGAATTCGCCGACTCGTTGAGTGTTGTGGCAAGGCACGTTGTCGCGATAGATTTGCCAGGTAGCGGAAATGTGTTTTCTCGTCCTGATTACCCTTATCGGAGTCTTTCCAGCACATCCACGTAGTATTCAGCGTTAGCTCTCTCTCATTGAGGAACAAACTCCGTATGGACCACTGTTTTATTCTCAAAAAAGACAATGAGCATTGTTTTCACTTTTGCTTTGCTCATTCTTGCCTTTTTAGGCTAGGGGGACTGGTCGGTTTGCCAGTCAGAGCTGTGGCGTTTTGTTTCTGGGTTGTATTAAAAACCCCAGGTTTTATCACCAGTGACAACGCTGTCCAAATAATCAGGTTCATTTTCAATACGTTGGAAAAGTTCACTTGAAATATCCGTTCGGTTGGTCTTTCGTGACACGGTTGGCGTGCAGATGTATACCATACCCGACGTCCTGCCACTTTCACAGCTTGGAAACTTGGAGCTTGGCCCTGAGATTGGTTTCGCGGCCAATATTGGAATAATTATTTCATCATGTATTCACAATCCTTCCTGGTTTTCGTATCATGGTTCACCGAATTCAATTATTTTTTGTACTCATATAGTATATACTACATATAGTATATTTCATACATAAAACCATTCAAAGTTAACGAGCAAAAAACATTTAGGGTACACATAGTTGCTATGGAGGAATATCACATAATAAAAAGCACAAACGGAATGTAACGCGAATTTATCCTCCACGAAACACTGAAATACTATACTGGATGGAATACGGAAATTAAAAGCATATCATTTTTTATTTAAAGATTTAAAATGGCCAACTATTTTAGATTTCATTGACCTTTTTCAAGTTCTACACCTGAGGCATCTAGGATGTGTCACACTTCAAGTAACCAAATTAAAATGCTTTTTAATGAAAAGGAATGGAAGTTGGAGGGTAATTCATGAAATCAGTGAAATTTGATGAAAGAAAGTTTTTTTTGTCAGTCAGCCAAGGGGCTGCAAACAATTTTGAGTGAATTGGAAATTTATTGCGATATATATGGAAGAAGAATCAATATTAATAAAAATAAATGTTGTGCGATTTTCTAGTAAGGAAAAGGGTAAGCTCAATATTAAAATAGAATGGTATGAAATAGAGAACCTAAAAGAGTTTGCGTATCTCGGTAGTGTTTTGGACCTTTGATATTTAGCGTAATTATACGTACACGGTGGGGAAATGGGATGATAGAAGTAGATTGGAGACCTTTTAAATGTGTATGTGGAGAACGATGAAGAAGGTGAAATAGACCGAAAGGATCACGAGTGAGACAGTACAAGGTATTGTGGGCGAGGAGAGGGGTTTGCTGGGAGAAATCCTAAGGAGGCAGGAAAAATGAATGAAGCTCGTATTGATCGGCAGTAGCGTGTTGAAGGCTCTAATCCAGGGGAAAATGTTAGGAAAACGAGGAAAGGGCAGGAACAGAATAGGGATGTTGGGTGGGATGAAAGGAGGAAGAAAGTACAAAGAGAAAAATAGGGTCTTGATGTACATTTGGTTCCTGGTTTATGTTTTTTAGGAGTCGCAAAGTATTTATTTGGTAGACGTGTCCATCCAAAATTTATTTTTAAGTAGATTATAGTTTTATTATTAAGTAGATTATAGTAGATTATAATTTTACACATTTTTATGTACATATATATGTGTGTATGTGTGCATTATACACACATACGCATATATATATACATATATATATATATATATATATATATATATATATACATATATATATATACACGTACGAGACGAGAATGTGGAACTAAATTGTTAGCTGCTACACACACTCACACTAAGAACAGTAGGAGGATGCGCCCCGAGAAAGTTGCGCTCTTAATGGTGAGTTATCTGCACGCTGCAGGAGCCGCTACTGTGTCCGCCCTTTTAATGCTATGCAAATTGACGTTCTTTTGTCACGTACGGTGAGTTTTCCCTCATCAGGGAAGGAAAACGGTTGGTTGGGGGGGCGGTTTGGAGGGCGGGACGACGTGAAAGACGCCGAAGGAGGGACTAAGGGATGCGGAGGGAAGTTGGTATGCAAGCACACACGCAACCTCCTGTAGGGGTGTTGGGAGGATACTTGGGGAGTTGCTGGGATGCCTCGACAGGAAAAAATTTCCCAGCAGGAAGCGGAGGGAGAAGTGCTCCTCTGCAAATTTCTATAGGTTGGTTGATGGAACCAGCGACGTCAACGAGGGCTAAAAAACACATGCAGACCCGTGGACAGTCAACGCTTATAAAAGAGCTCTTCCACCCTGTTTTTCACCAAGAATATTTCGCTTCTCTTGGCTACCCTCTAAGGAGACTTCTCATATTGGAATAAGGGACATAATAATTTTTTTTGTAATCATAAAGATAGGTTATTATAACTTAGAAATTTATCATCAATCGCTCTTCATCAAACAAGCGTTGAATGCCGACATTTATTATTATCTACAAAAAATATTTGTCACATGGGAAAAATTGATGGAAAAGCTCTCCAAAAAAGTCAGAGTGTTGACTTCCAGACACATACTAATATTATTCACCAATTTATCATAATAATAAGGATTAGTTTTCAATGATTAGAAATGCATGTATTAGCGACTGTGATTCACCCTATAGAATGATTTTTAGAAGATGTAATGGGTATAGAACATGTGTTTGGAATATAAAAATACTTCTTTTACGGCAGGTTGAAGTAACGTTAATAGCTCAAAAAACGTGTGCATTTAAAACATATGACAAAAATATTTCAGCCATAACTTGGTGGAATTGATCCCACGCATGAATAAAGTAAAACATTTCAATTTCATAGATTAAAATAAATTTCCCAAATGCGAAAGCCTAGTTCAACTACTGAATGGCATCATCCCTGAATTTAACACACAATGGTGAAACCCTGATTGGGAATACAAATATATTTTTAAATATACATATTTATATGTCTAAATACATATAAACTACCTGCTCAAGTGCGAGTGGGGAACAGAGAGCCCGGATGGGCAGTGTTAAGAAGAGGTGTAAGGAGGGTTGCCTTGTATCCCAGGTGCTGTTCAACGTATACGTATGTGGAGGAAATGATTAAGGATGCATGGAAAGAACTGGAGGTGAGAATGGTAGTAGGAGGGGAATCGTAAAATCATTTAAGTTGCTGATGACCAAGCTTTAGTTTGCCAGTCAGCCAGGGTGTTGCAAGACCTGTTGAGTGAATTGGAAAAACAGTGCTATATACATGGTATGTAAATCAATATTAATAAAACAAGGTTATGCGATTTTCCAGAAAGAAAAAGGCTAAGCTAAACATTAAAATAGGAGAGGAAAAAATAGAGCAGGTAGAACTGTTTACGTATTTCGGAAGTGTTTCGGACCAACACGGTCAAAGTCGTAGGGACGTAAAGAGAAGAATTGCGCTAGGCAAAGAGGCTTTCTCAAGAATGAAGGAAATTATGATAGGGACGTTCAGGAAGAATGTTACGAAAAGACGTTTAAAAACTTTGACTTGTAGTGTAGCTATATGAATGTATGTACGGCGAGGAAAAGTGATCACTGGAGCAGGAGGATAGACGTAGATTTGAGGCTTTTGAAATGTGGCTGTGGAGAAGAATGGAGAAGGTGAAATGGAACGAAAGTAAAACAAATGAGGAAGTATTAGACACTTCATAAGGAAAGAGGTTTGTTGGGATCAATCCTAAGAAGGCAAGATATTTGGAAAAGGGGCATATTTATCGTCAGTGGGATACTGAAGACTGTAATAGAGAGGAGAATGATAGGCAAACGAGGAAAAGGCAGGAACAGGATAGGGATGTACGGACGGGATGAAAGGAGGAAGGAAGTACACTGAGATGAAGGACTCAATGTAACAGTAGTTGGACTGTGTATTTTTGGCTTTGAAGGGATAAGATGAAAAAATATTTCCTTGATCGGAATTCGGTATTTTTCCTTGCGTGTTACTACCCCTATTACTTTAACCAAATCCCTGTGAATATATATTATATATATTATATATATATATATATATTTTTTTTAGGTAATCTACCGGTTAAGGTAGGTTTTTGGATGGACACAACTATCAAATAAACATTTTGTGACTCCCCACCTAGCAAACTAATCTATATCAGGTCCCTCTTCATCTCGGTGTACTTCTTTCCTCCCTTCATCCCGTCCAACATCCCTATCCTGTTCCTACCCTTACCTCGCTTGCCAAACATTCTCCCCTCTATTACCATCTTCAACATTCCACTACCGCTCAATACGCCTTTCATCCATTTTTCCTGCCTCCATAGGATTTCTCTCAACAAACCCCTCTCCTCCCCCACCATTTCCAGTACTTCTTCATTTGTTTTCCTTTCGGTCCATTTCACCTTCTCCATTCTTCTCCACACCCACATTTCAAAAGGCCTCCAATCTACGTCTATCCTCCTGCTTCAGCGACCACGTTTCCGCGCCGTACATAGCTACACTCCATATCAGAGTTTTTACGAGTCTTGTCTTAACATCCCTACTCAATGTCCCCGTCATCAACTCCCTCCTCCTTGAGAAAGCCTCCTTGCCTAGCGCAATTCTTCTCCTTACGTCCCTACCACTTTGACCGTATTGGTCCAAAACACTTCCGAGATATGTAAACTGCTCTACCTGCTCTATTCTTTCCCGCCGCCTATTTTAATATATAGCTTAGCCTTTTTCTTTCTGGAAAATCGCATAACCTTTGTTTTATTAATTTTGATTCTCATCCCATATTTATCGCACTGAACCTCCAATTCACTCAACAATGCTATGCAACCCCTTGGCTGACTGAGCAAACTAATGCTTGGTCATCAGCAAACCTAACCGATTTTACGAGTTCCCCTCCGACTTTCATTCCTACCTCCAGTTCTTCCCATGCCTCTTTAATCATTTCCTCTACATATACGTTGAACAGTACCGGTGACAATGGGCAACCCTGCCTTACACCTCTTCCTAACACTGCCCAATCCAGGACTCTCCGTTCCCCAATCGCCACCTGAGCAGTCTGAGACATGTACAGGTTTGCGGATCAGTCTCCTGTCCCTCCAATCCATTCCTATTTTCTGCAATACACGCATTAATTTTTCCCAATTCACTCTATCAAACGCTTTTTTCGAAATCTACAAAACAGGCAAAAACGTCCTGATTGTATTCTATATTCCTCTCGACTAGTGATCTCATTACTGCAATGGCATCACGCGTACCTCTTCCTTTCCTGAACCCAAACTGATCATCCCCTAAGCAATCATTCGCCTTACTCTCTATCCTTTTGTTGATGATCCTGAGAATAACTTTAGCTGCGTGGGATATCAAACTTATTGTTCTGTAATCCTCACATGACGAAGCCTTTGCCTTTTTTGGAATAGGAACTAACACCGATCTCACAAAATCTTCCGGCCAGATTCCTTCCTCATAGATACTACGAATCAGTCCATATATGGCCTTCTTCCCACCTTTCCCTAACCATTTCAACATTTCTACAGGAATATTGTCCACCCCCACAGCCTTATTTGCTTTCATCTCCTTTAATGCCCTTTCTATTTCATCGTCGAGTATGCCTGGACCTAAGCTATCTTCTTCTACGTCATGTTCCTTTTCTATGTCTAACCTTGTCGGCCTAAGTTCTTTACCATACAGTGTTTCTATATATTCCTTCCATCTTCTCTTGGATTTTTCCTGGTTCAACTATTATTTTACCCCATTTATCTTTAACTGTTAGCACACATCTTGCCTTCTTACTTCCCGATAATAACTTAACCTTGCTGTATAGAGCACCAATTTCACCCTTCTTCTGTAAACTTTCCATATCCTCGCATTGCGTTTTCCACCATTCTTCTTTTGCTTTATTTGTGGTCCTTCTCAATTTAGTGTTTAACTCTTTGTACTTCATTTTGCCTAACTCTGTGTTTACATTTTTCCATCTTCTTCTCTCATCCATCTTCGCAATCATCTCATCCGTTACCCATGGTTTCCTTATCCTTTTCCCGTTAACGGTTCCTATAGTGTCTTTAGCGATATATATATATATATATATATATATATATATATATATAAAATATAATGAAATGTGAAACATGAAAATCCCGCCATACGGCGCAAAAATATTCTTTCAAACATAGTAATAGGTATAAGGAAAGGGGATAGGAAAACAGATAAAAGGAGAACATAGGACATGTGGGGAAGGCGGTTTTTGAGCAGATCACGAAAGTAAAAATATTTCCTTATCCGGGATTTGAACCACTTGCCGAGCGGATGCTCTACCACCTAAGCTAATAAGGAAACCTGATTTTTCTTGAGATCTGCGATCTTATAAAGCGTCAAAGTGCTCCGATACATATTGCCCGAGAGATGGCGTTATGGAGCTGTTTCACCCACCAAAGGAGAAATAGACGGGACACAAGAAGGGGAAAGGATAGTAGAAAAGCAATCATACGATCTTATAAAGGATAGAAACGGTGCGTTTCATGAAACATATATATATATATATATATATATATATATATATATATATATATATATATATATATATATATATATATATATATATATATAAAACCATAAACACAGTAATCAACCCGAAGGTCGGTTTAGTAGGTGATGGTAGAGCTCACCCATGTACCAAGCCCGACGGCGTGTGAATATTCACACATCAGGGTAGGGGGGCCAGTTCCTTTCCCTGTGCCGGTAATGGTTTCCCAGGAAGATCTGGTACCCGAAAAATCAACAAGCTTGGGTGGAGCTGCAGGTTCCCAAAGTGCCATATATATATATATATATATATATATATATATATATATATATATATATATTTATATTTGTAACTATAAGGGAGGGTAGAGCTCACCCATGTACCAAGCCCGACGGCGTGTGAATATTCACACATCAGGGTAGGGGGGCCAGTTCCTTTCCCTGTGCCGGTTGGTTTCCCAGGAAGACCTGGTACCCGAAAAATCGACTAGACTATATATATATATATATATATATATGCTGGTCGCGGTGGTCTAGGGGGTAGAGCGTTGGACTACTGACCGGAGGGTCCCGGGTTCGATTCCCGGGCAAGGCACTCTGGGCACCTGCAGCTCCACCCAAGCTAGTCGATTTTTCGGGTACCAGGTCTTCCTGGGAAACCAACCGGCACAGGGAAAGGAACTGGCCCCCCTACCCTGATGTGTGAATATTCACACGCCGTCGGGCTTGGTACATGGGTGAGCTCTACCCTCCCTTATAGTTACAAAGTGAAACAAACCAATATCGAGAGGGTAGATTCCTTTAAATACTTGGGTGTAACAATTACTCACGATCTGTCCTGGGGAAAACACATACGAGAAATATGCGGTCGTGCTAATAAAAAATTGGGATTTGTGAAAAGAGTGCTAGGTAAATGCGACGAAAAGGTGAAAGAACGATGTTTCCTTGCCTTGGTCAGGCCCCACCTAGAGTATGCTGCCAGTATATGGGATCCTCACAACATAAATTTGGTTTCGGAATTAGATCGAGTTCAGCGGAGGGGGGCTAGATTTGTCAAACATTGTTATGACCAACTCAGCAGCGTATCCACTTTGCTAGACAATTTAGGTTGGGATTCTCTTACAGAGCGGCGTTTCCAATATAGATTAAACTTATTAAAAACATTTAAAGATGGGCCCTTTTCCGAAGACATCAAGGATATAATACGAACCCCAACGTATTACGGTCGAAGGGATCACGAATATAAGACTAGAGAGATAGACTGCAAGACTGACAGGTTTAAAATGCCATTTTTTCCAAGAGCGATAAGGGACCAGAATGCTCGTAGTCGGAATTCCCCAGGACTTAGTTCATTACAATAAGTATTAACGTACAGGTTAGGGACTTCGCGAGGATGTGTATACATGTGTGTATGTATGTATGTATATATATGTATGTGTGTATATATATATATATTTTTTTTTCCCTACAGGTTCCCCCCACCTTTCCTCACCTAACTCCCAACCCCCTCAACCCTTACCCTTCCCTCATCGTGCTACACCCCCTGCCACACACCTTTTTGGTGGCTCGCAGGGTACTTATGTAGATGTAGATGTAGATGTACCATCACCTACTAAACCGACCTTTGGGTTGATTACTGTGTTTATGGTTTATATATGAATATATATATATAAATGTATATGTATATATATATATATATATATAAATATTATTTTATAGGATAGGAAAACACATAAAAGACCAACACAGGAAAAGTGGGGAAGACGGTTTTGAGCAGATCACAAATGTATTTTTTATGTAATATAAACAACATTTGTGATCTGCTCAAAACCGTCTTACCCACCTTTCCTGTGTTGGTCTTTTATGTTTTTTCCTAACCCCTTTCCTTATATGTCTATTTCCATGTGCGAAAATAATATTTGTTCGCCGTATGGCGGGATTTTCAAGTTTGAATATATATATATATATATATATATATATTCCAGCCTCCATAGGATTTCTCTCAACAAACCCCTCTCCTCACCCACCATCTCCAGTACTTCCTAATTTGTCAGCATCAGTAATCAACCAACAAGCAAACCTAACCGATTTTACGAATTCCTCTCCGACTTTCATTCCTACTTCCAGTTCTTCCCATCCCTCTTTTATTATTTCCTCCACATATACGTTGAACAGCACCGGTGACAATGGGCAACCCTGTCTTACACCTCTTCCTAACACTGCCCATCCGGACTCTTTGTTCCCCACTCGCACCTGAGCAGTCTGAGACATGTGCAGGTTGCGGATCAGTCACCTGTCCCTCCAATCCATTTCGATTTTCATATATATATATATATATATATATATATATATATATATATATATATATATATATATATATATATATAGTGAGAGAGATTTTAAATTGGAATTTAACAAATTTATAATTTATATATGTATTTGTATATTATATATATAGAAAATATGTGTTGCTAATTTGAAAAATTACAGTTTAAAATGTATGTACGCGATGAATATTCATCCGTGTGATCTCAAATATTATTTGATTATTTCATAAATTCTGACCGGAAATTTATTATTTCACTTTTTTATCATATTTCTCCTTATTACTGACCTTTAATGAACTCCATAAAAGCTTATATGACAAAAATAATTTTAAAAAGGCTGAGAAAAATCTTAATTTTTTTGGAGCGATTCAATCTAAGTGAAATGAAAAGGCACCATATTCTTCCAACGGTATTGAAAGATCGGAGCAATCTGATTTGGAAAATAAGGCGAAAATCTGTTTTATTGCCAAACTTTAATGAAGCACTTTCGCACTCAATGATCCAAGAAATGAGGCACATAATTCTTTTATCTACGGAAATAAACAAAATAGTATAACTCATAACCCGAAATTGTGAGTCTATTTCGACGCCAAGAATATTCCAAACAAAATAATATTTTCTCTTTTCCGTTTCATTGAATATCATTTGCCTTCACATTTATGGCACGATCTTCTTTGATGCATATGGAGAGAGTAAGCAGTTTTTCTGTGTCCACGAGACATCACCCAGCTGAGGAGAATATAACGGATTTTCGGGTTCACTCGCTCGTGAGAGGCATGGGGTAGGAGGGATATATCCATTTGGTACATGGGTGGGTATTTTGAGTGTGCGGTGCCGTGCGACTTTATACATATATTTATTTTCTATTTATATGCGGAACATATGGCAACATTTTATGCTTGTCTTTGCGCGGCATCTCCAAGGCGGAAAAGAAAATGAGATTCTTACTCCGAGAAAGTAATCCCGGGAGACACACGCAGCCATAAACCCCTGCAAAGGATAATGGAAACGGGATCGAGACTGGTGCGGGATGAGCATCGAGAAACATACGGGTGGATTTTGGATTTCAACTCCAGCATTCCTTTCCCCCCTTTTGAAATTAGAAATTCAACGCACACGACGCATAAAAGAGAAAGTTCCCATGTCGTGCTATGGCTGCTTTAAAGCGCATTCTGCACACATCCAGTCAAAATATGAAACACCGAAGGCTCTTCTGGATGCTAATTGTGAACCATTGAGCCACTGCTGCCAGCGATTGCTTCCCCTTCCTTCATATCCAACGGTATTAGATTCAGTGTTATCACTTACGTGTTAATCACACTTTCCATTCGTTTTTTTTTTAATTTTTCTGTTTTGCTTTCTACCACCCAGTTTACACTGAATTAAAATTTAGAATCCTTCCACGCAATATCATTTCAGAGGCAAGTTTTTACTTGAGCTCCCCATATAGGATACCTTTGAAATACTTAATAGGATGGATTTAACTTATTACTTGCTTTGTAGCGGTAGAATAAACAGTGTACGCTGTAGAGAATACCTAATGAAATTTTAGGGTAAAGTTAACACCGAAAATCTTTTCCACTCACGAATATTTTGCTCACAAAAAATAAATTCCATGCATAAATACTGTGAAACTTTATTACATATTTTTTTATAAAATAGCAGAAGCATAATAAAAATTTATCTAGCTTGGGGAACTTATCTTTACTTAGTAAATTTATTACTAGACCAAAAATTAGAAACTACTTATTCACACCAAATGATGGACTTAGATACCATGGTGTTATCGTCACCTCACTATGTCCTTCTTCACACGGAATTTCGAATACCTAACGGAGTGTTCGTTGCTCCATTGAGAAACGTTCAAGGATATAAGGAGAAATCATCCGAGTAATCTCAAAAAATAATTTTAAAAATACATTACGCGAGCGCTTCACGAAAATTCGTTCATAGAAATGAAGCTAGAAGTTTACATATCGCTAGGAAAAAACAAGTACGTTAAAAACAAAGAATTTAAAGTTGAAACCATAAACTTTAACAGAAAAATGTCAGTCTCAATTTGGAGCTATGGTGACAAAAATAACGTACAAAATGAAGGTAAAAAGTAGGGGTAAGATTCCATTTAAGGTAGTTACATAACAGAATTTCTATTCAGTAATGCCTCTAGTATTCCAATTTTAGACATTTATAGACACTATACAATTAGGCAACTTTCAGAGTGAGTGATTTAAAAATATCTTATAAGTACAATCATCTAGGACGGTGAGAACTAAGCGAGGAATTTTTGAAGAACCTTCAAAGAGTGCTTCCTAAAGTGCAAAAATGTTCATCGACGCATAAAAATTCAGTTGTGCTTCATATTTTTATAATGCCATGGAACCCTCTCCAAAAACGAAATTTTGAGTTCACACTTGCGTTAAACAACATGAGAGGTTTCTGGAGCTTTATTCCGGACGGTCGCCTCACACTACCGTAACTCTACAGTTCAAAGTGACAGAAGGTCAATTAGGGAAAACTGATTTTTCACCAGGTTGCATAATAGGCCTAATTTTAAATTATTACGGAAACATAAATCGATTTTTCCCTTTGTTATAAGTTTTTCATTACGCAATGGGGAAATAAATTTGATTGCTTTCTTTCATTAAATATCAGGTAGATGCTCTGGACTAAATGAAAACCCGTGTACTCTTTCCAGGAACGTGTACCAATATAAATGAATTATTTAGGTAAAATTATCAGCACAAGAGGTGTTATAGTTTTACATTACAAATATATGGTAAAATGTTTTTCTTTCCTAACATGACCAATGCCTTTTCTCAAAACAAAACTAACAGATTGTTTACGATAAAATGTGAATGGTGGCCAAATGTTAACGAAAGAAGCGAAATAGGTTTTTAAGACTAAATAATACACAGTGAAGACACTTTATCAATGGTCTTCACATTTACTGTTAAATGTATTGATTAAGACAATCGTTCACCAAGAATTAACACCTTATATGTCTAAAATTATCACATTCAAGATAGATAGGGGCATTTTTTTTCAGATACCAGATAAACTGTGTTTTTAGATATATTTGTAGATCCTATAAACTGCATAATATATGCTTTTATAAGGTGTTGCCTAAAATTATTACCTGAAATTTGAAATTCAAATCCTCTGGTTGTCTGTTGAGCCCTCTACCTACTACGCTAACATGTCCCCTCCCTTAATTCATTCTCATTACAATATGTAAAATAGCCGTTATCAATTCATTCCCTCAGATGAATATAGAAAAAGATAGATGAAACATTACGTTAATATATTCTGGCTAACATTTGGTCCAAAGCATGATCTGTGAAAACTCGCAAACATATTGCTCACACTAATATTTTCCCTGATTATAAAATCAAATACAAGTCTAATATTTATGATTATACACATATTACAGGAACGTTTCCACAAATAACACTTTATATGGAAATAAATATGGATAAACTCAATATACATAAAGATAGATACAATATACAATTAGATCTTCGACTTAAGGACGGGAAATTATCGTACATAACGAAGCACCGTTACTCAAACACAGCGAGACGCTTTTAGAAAGTATCAGAGCAAAAACATATTGTTTGGTGAATATGCGATATTTGATAATGTTTTCAATAGACTATTTGAACGCTAACTTCAAATTAACAATAGATTTTTCTTTCATAACCTCGAGGTTAATTAATTATGAATTGTGCACTTTGTTGATTGAAGAAATATGGCTGATAAGATTTGTTTTTTACGTTTGAAGTGGTAAAAGTTGAAAATAGTTAAATATAGTTAGAAACATTAGCAGAGTGTTTCTTGAAGTATTGATAAGTAAATAAAATTTTTAAAACATATCGTAATGAACGGAGATCCTATCACCGTAACTTTGCCAAACGAAACTTGTTCATGCGCAAAGTAAATAGCTTTCAACATTTTTCCTTCCTGAATTTATTCCTATTTCCAGTATTACTACACCATTCTATTTCCTCCACGTTGTTCTTGTCAACTATCATGGATGGCAGAAGGAAAGACTTCTTATCACGGCGTATCCTTATTTACCATTAGATACCTGGGGGGATAAGTAAAAAGTGAAAATTCCTCCATCATACCTCTTCATAACTCTTCATTTATGATAACCGGTTTACTTACTCATCATCTCAAAAACCAGGAAACAAATATGTAAATTATATACCTATTTTTATGAGTAACATCATTACTGTTATGGTATAAGGTATACTATATACCTCCCCTTTCTGAGCACATTATACGAGAGTACGATGAAAACCTATGCACACATGCTTCTTGACTACAGAAAAAATGACCTTCATAAGCACTCCTGGTGATACGTGAAAGTAACATTCCCCCTCAAACTGTACGTGCATGTTTGAAATTGTTTCAATCATCCAGTGTATTTTGACAATGGGAAGTATGGAGACGTTCTAGCACTGTGAACCCAAGTTAAATACTGTAGTTGTCGAATTTTTAACTGAATAAGTGACTGCTAATAAGTTTCATCGTCGTTTGAGGGCTGCTTACGGTGGTGATGCTGTTGATAGGTCTACTGTAAATCTACTGTCCTGTGATATACTATAAACGGTTTGTAGTTCTACTATAGATGAGTAGTATAATTTCGTGGTTTAGAGCCTGTAAAGGCCTTAATCTTTGATGAAACTTCTTTCGAATGAGTTTTGAGAGGCTCACCGAGTTTATGTCATCGGTTATCTCGAACGAGGGGCAACGGTAAATTCTTCTCAGTATATACAGACTCTAAAATATCTCCAACGTCGAGTTAGTCCTGTTAAAATTAGCCTGGCGTTCATAATCTTGCAACATGACAACGTTCGTCCACACACCTCGTGCGCAACTGGAGAGGCTCTGCGAAACCCGAAATTTGAACCGATTCCGCACCCTCCTTATTCCCCCGATCTTGCGCCTTGCGATTATAATTTTTTCCCAAACTCAAGAGACACCTCAAGGGTAATCATTACACCTCGGACGATGAGGTGAAGCGAGCTGTCAAGTCCTGGATTCGAGAAAAGTCGGAAGAGTTTTTGGACTCTGACTGACGGAATGAATAAAATTGTTACACGTTGGGAGAAATATTATAGCCTTAGCGGTGACTATGCTAAAAAATAAATATATGATTTTGAAACTTAAGAATTGTACTTTAATGCACATTTTACCCAAAATTGCCATTTGCTTTTGTTTTTGGCCGACAAGAATGTGTGCATTACATTTAAGCCTACCCTCAATTGATCCCATAAGTAATCATTTGTCAAGCCTCATTATTGCCTATCCATTTTCCTGTTGTTGATCACTTAAGCTACGTGCAAAATCAAATTTATCTTTGATATAATCCTTGCATATCTCTTACTTTTTCTTTGTATGGAACGGATATCAAAATAGATCTGTTAAAAATTCTTCAGTCAAATTTCTCCTTCACAACTGATACGCCCTTAACCCTTAAAACTCTTCCGCATTTTTTAAACCCTTAAATAATTTCGCGACGATTCATTTTCTTATCTATCCCCACAGCTTCGTTCATTTAATTTCCTTTAATATCTTTTCTGTCTCGTAAGGATGTATGTATTTTCATCATTTTGGCTTAATATCTTTCTTTTTCGATTAGTAACTTGTCACATATATTATCATTTTGACTGATGTACGAATGTAAAATTCAGACATTACGTTCAACTTTCTCGTAGCGCGCTCATATCATTTTGTCACCATAAACCCCATATGCTCGCTCAGCTCGTTCCACGAGGTTTCTGTCGGCCCATACATTTCTCACAAGAGTTTTTCTTGGATTTTGAACTTTCCTCTCCTGAATTTTGTGCTTACGTTTTCCCTTTCCTTTGCATATCTATATATATCTATAAATATATCTACTATAGCCAATGCTTCAGTGAACCAAAGTACGTAAGACCTATACATCTATTCATCATTCTTTTGGATTTATTCGCCACTTTTGTTAGATATATACTCATTGCATTCCCACCATTACGTGCTCGTCTCTTTGCCTTGTTTTTAGTCATAATTCCTTATCTATAATATCCTTTCTGCTCTAGTCGATATATTCACGGTTCGTTTTCTTATCCTTTCAATTTGATTTCTTAAAATTTGATACTGCCTTTAATGGGACATAAAGAATTTTCTGACAAATGTTCCCGGGAAATTTCGACTTTAAAATACTCTTCCTAGTATACAACCAAAAACAAGATGACACATTTGATCTAACGGCTCCTTCTCATTTAATTAGGCTCGTGAGCATAAGTCTATGGTTTAATTTAACCCTGGTTCATGTATACTAAAGTCTCTGGTCTAAAGGCTCAACTAGCATTCTCCCATTTTCACCTTCGCATAACACCACACTCCAATCTTTTATCATATTCAAGTACTTTCTTCCAGGAAAATATTGATACCAATGTTTACGAGAAAGCAAGTACTAAATTCTCATGAATATTTTTTTAACATTCATTATCTCTCAGTCCGTTCGATGAATTTTCAATTTAAATAAAGTACTGTATATGTTTTGATGGAATTTAGGTCAATTAGAGTTAATTTGCCATTTCATTGCAAGTAATCTATAGAAAAAATGAGCGAATGCATTTAATATTTATCATTACGTAGGAACTAAATTCATAAACCAGCGTTATTATTTATGTTTAGAGAATATTTCAACCATTTTTTTTAAGGCTTTGGTTTTAAGCAAATCATTTCGGCTCATTCAAAATTAACACTGACCCTAAGTCACGGCAGTATTCTCATTCTCATAAATGGGCAATGGAGGGGTATAACCGTTACATACAAGTGTTAATGAGTCATCCTTACTGGTAGTCCTTACTGAGTCATCCTTACTGCTATTTAATTTCAATCCTTAATTATCACTTTGATAGGTTTTCGAGCGATGCACTAAAGAATTTAATAACAGGATACAAAGCAACCACTGTTTTTCTTTCGTCCAGAAAAAAATGTTGCCAAAAATTGTGAGGAACCTTGATAAAACCCATCATATTCTGACACCACTTAAACTTTTAAAAAAATTCCATTCCGCCTTATATAGCGAGGAGCGATCTCTAACTAGAGAGAGATCTTGAGACTGAAGGGAGGAAAATAGAAAGCAGGAGATGGAGTGAAAAAATGAATAGTCCCACTTTACATATCAAATTAAGACGACACGAAAAAATAGAAAATTTAGGAAGACTTCCTTGAGAAAAAAAAGAGGATCATCTTATTCCTCGAGAATCATTGCAGCTACTTTTTTATCTAAGAGTCTACTCATTCACGGACGGTGGACGGTGAGGTCGAGATGGGTTCGGAGTGGGAAGAGTAGCGGGGAGGGGGCGACGCCAAGGAAGAGCCAGCCGGATGGATGAGGCATAGGGAGGGGGAAGGGGAAGGGCGGGGTTCGCCTCGAGCATCCTCGGTATAGGACGAGGAGTAGGCCGTGTTGTTTACTGTTTTGCGAGCAGTGGGAGAGGTGGCCGCGTCAGCGCGAATGATTTATTCCGCTCCACGAGGAAAGTGGATATACGGCATAAAGGACTCTCGTCGTGGGAGGAAGAGGTGAGAAAGAGAACGAGCCCAGAATGGGGGGGGGGTAGTTTAAGGAGGATAATGTGACACCTTGTGTGAATGCGGAGGGGTCAAAAAGGAGGAATGCTTTTCAAGGACGGGTCTTTGGGATGAGGATGGCGAGCAGTGGAGAGGTTCGGAGGAAGTGTAGGAGACGTGCGGGTGGGTGTAAGGGTAGCGGGTTGGGTGGATAGGGGAATGGTGGATGAACGGTTTAGGAAAGAATGTGGGAGGGGAGAGAAGTTTATAGCGTTAAAGTGACACCTTCAAGCGTAATGGAGAAAAAAATAAATTTCTAGAGAAAACGCTCGCTTCTCATCGCTTCGGTGAGCACAGGGACGTTATCACGCTCAATGCTTAAATAAATGGAATAGAGATCATAGAGGAATATCTACGCACATGATTATCATGTAATTTTTTTATAACCAATTCTGTATTTTTCCATACTTCACAAAATGAATGGAGTATTACACTTTGCAAATCAGATGTACAACGAAAATAATACTTTTAGTTTTTATACAGTATCGTGTGTTTAAGTTGAACGGTTGGTGATTGGCTGAAGTATTCAGCTACCAAATGGAGGACCGCTAGATCGAATTTTTCTGAGACCTCTTTATACACCAAAGCAGATACTTTTCATTAAATCAGCCCCAAATGAATCTGTTACCAACACAAGAAAGATAACCGCCATTTTACAATGATGTACTTATTTGACTAACCTTGGCATGAAATATTTACAATGCAACTATTTCAGAGAGTAAAAATCATTCGCCTTGACCGGGATGATGATTAATGCGACCGGCGAATGATTTTTACTCTTTGAAATTGTTGCATTGTAATGCACACGTAGCGGATGACTCCGTTAAAATTACTCTTGCGGCATCTCCCACAGTTTCTTTGAAATTTTAGAAATTAAATATTTAGTTCGTAAGGTTTAGTTTGAGTGAAGCACTACCCTTACCTGTTAAATCAAAAAACTCAGACGTGTCACATTTAACCGATTCTTTGCCTTTTCCATGGGAGATATTATGGATCTACAAATACAATTTTCATTAACTTGAGACTATTTTTCTCTGATATTTTGAAGATGAATTGAATTTGTGTGGCTTTTTAAAATTAGATATATTCCGATAGTCAGGTGAAGCATTGGTAGTGAGTGTTTTACGAATTTATTAAACCTGCTATACAAAAAAATAAACCAAAACGAAAAATATGAATTTCAGAGCTTCTCAATTGAAATACCATTTGTTGAATAAGCTATTCTTGTGCATTTAAAGGTATTATAGTTTTTATATCATCACCACTCACCATTTCTTTAAGCTCTCTCTCATTGATTGAAAAACTTATAACAATTTTAAGAATCAAACCGTATTTACTTTTTGTTACTTTGCTACAAGTTATAAATATATGAGAAAGATATAATATAAAGAAAATAAATGTCCTCCATCACTTAATAATTACTATCAGTACTTGGATCCAAAAGGAATGATTGCATGTTTTGGATAATTATGCTGCTTGAGTTAAATATTTAAGTTGAAAGAAATTTTCCCTCAACAACCAGGCAGAAATCGTAAAGAGACCATCGGTTTGTGCTCTTATCTACTAGATATTCTTAATCAAAACCCTTCTAGATCATGGTAGCATAATGGTTAA
The DNA here is from genome assembly GCA_037158775.1 of Hetaerina titia. Taxonomy (NCBI): domain Eukaryota; kingdom Metazoa; phylum Arthropoda; class Insecta; order Odonata; family Calopterygidae; genus Hetaerina; species Hetaerina titia. The sequence goes on from CM073777.1 coordinate 36,966,120, forward strand.
AATGGCTAAATTCAATACGAGATAAATTTTGAATTGATTAATTTCTCACTTTCATAGAGTCAAAATCATTCAAAATAAGTAGGCAGAAGTAAAACTTATTGGTAAAAGACGTACACAACTTGTCAGAAGATTTTGTTTTTATTTTTCGAGCAAAATTTCACGTTAAATGTCTATATTATTTAAAACTGCCATAACTCTTATATGAGTTTCAATCTCAAAGGAAATATTCTTTCAACAATTGACATGGAAATATGTAATAGAATTTTCCACCGATTTAGAGACCCTGCAATTATTCTTTTTATTGGTTTCATTTTTTTCCAAAAGCCAAAGAATACTCCATTTGGTGGAATTTTACACTGCTGACTGAAAACGTAGGAAACTCTAGGGTATAAGAATTTTCTACTCAACGAAGACAAAAAGATATTCTTGAGGAGATCAAATAAAAACACGAAACCTACAAGTGGCGCAAAAGGGGGGGAGTGAGGGAGGGAGGTACAGAGGGGGATGGCTGGTTTAGGGGCACGGCATTTATAACACTCACGCCCCAAATGCGCCCTTCCCCATCGATCGTCTCAGGGAGGGGATATCGCCCATCTCTTCCCATTCTCGATTACAGCGCCACTAGCGGCGGCATCCACATATCCACCGTCACAGCGGCTTCAATATTCTGATTTTATTTTCCGAAGCACATACACACACCCCCACACCGAAGGGATAAGGGTAGGTGGAGAGGCGGGTAGGGTGAGGGGAGTGTTGGATAGGAGGGGGAGTTGGTCGCGGGTGGGTAAGGTGGGGTGAGGTCTGTAAAGCCCGTTCCTTTACCCCCTTCTCTCCCACACCCTTCCGTACCTACGCAGGTTTCGGGAAAAACTCCCAGCGGTCCCAATAATTCCTACCTCTCACGTCCATTTTGCCCTTCCAGTGCCTGCTCCCGCGACCCTTATACACACCACCGCCACCCTCAGTTTGGCTCCCACTTTTCTGTGCCCCCCCACCTGAAACCCTTCAATCCCTCACCCCCTTTCCCGCTTTGCGCGACCGAGAGGGAAGGGGAGGGAGGTGGTGCCCTTTGCCGCCTCAACTCCTTCTCTTCCCATAACTCCCCTGGCTCTATCTCCCCACCGAATCTCACCCAGAGACTACCAACCCGGGCGATATATTATCCTCCTCTTCCCTCACCAAAACCAACACCCTCCACCGGCACCCAAATCACAAAAGGGGAGAGAGAGTGGAGAAGAGGGTGGGTTTCGATGGTTTTCCGAGCCTCCGCAAACCATTCCTCTACCATCTTCCGATATCCTTTTCTCCGGCCTACAGCTCTTCAACCACCCTCCCCGTACCCCCAAAGGTGCCCCGTGCAAAGAGCCAAGGGGATAAGGAGGACATGAATGAAATCCTCTCTCGAGGTAACTCTTTGTTAAGGGTTTTAATGAACGCATCTCCCTCCACTATCCCTCTCCTCACACCCCGGGTGTTAATCCCCCCCTCATCGAAAGGGGTGTACCATGCAATGTGGTTGGTCTAACTTGGGTAAATGCTTCCACAGTTTCCTTAGAATTGAGTTCATTATGCTCCCATTGCTCTTCTTTTTTCGATTAATGCCCTCGTGATTAACGCCCTTTTCTCGTGTCAATCCCATGCATCCAGCGCTCTCTGACTGGAATCTTTTGTGCACCCCGTTTCCGTTCCAGTCGGCGACGTCCTGCTTCATGGTCGGCATGCGCTGGAGAACATAGCCTCTCCTTCCTCAAACATGTCCGTTTACTTGTTTATTTTTCTTTTGTTTGCTAGTATACGAGATGAAGATAGATACTATCTCATTTTTTGAGATTTTTATTGAATAATCAATTCTCAATACCTTGTTCTACGTAGGCAAAGGCAAATCTTTTTCGTCTCAGATCTCTACCGACTGGTCACTATATGAAATATTAATGTTTTGATTTTAGGCATAAACTAACCGAGTGAAAATAATTTTTTTACGTATGAATGCTTTTGAATTTTATTGTGTCATAACAATTTCAGTTGTATCATCACAAACAAGCTTTGCACTATCCTAGTAAATTATAATAATGGATAATTATCCATTGCGACTTTATAATTCAGAGTCAATCAAAGCCAGCCATCTAAATGGCAATAGAGAAGAGCTGACTATGTATGTTAAAACAAAATGAATGAGTCATAATCTTTTCATTTTGTATCAGAAAATTTCAATTGGTTCACTGGCACCGAATAAAATATAAAACTCCTTAGAATGATTAAGCTCGTAGAACCATAAGTAATAAATGTTTAAAAACATTGGGTCAACTACCAATTGATGGAAAGGAGGGTTTTAATGGTAGACGGTAAGTAAGGTGAGCCACGGGCTTAATAACTCAGGGTTAAGCTCCATTTTAAGGAGCATGAGGAAGCCTTCAAGTGCTAGTGGGGGTTCAACAGTAAAACGATTTCATGGTCCGTATTCCTTGATTGAATCCAATCCAAGAGCAGAGGAGTAACTGGGTGTAATATTCACCGTCTCAAGAGTTGGGGGAAGGATGGAGGACATCTTCAAGGCACACAAATGTTATCAGAGATTCATTCCCGCTCCCGTAAAAAGAAGGGAAGGTCGGGGAAATTTATTCATCTTCTCGTGTGCAGAGCTGAGGCACCCTCGCCTCTCCTCCTATCGAAGCTTCGTCCCCATCGCTCCTTTCCATTTCACCCTATCTCCTTCAATTATCGTCCGATATCTGCTGCTCCTACGTTGATCTAAAAGATATATATATATAAAGTCACTTTCTTGAAAATCCCACGAACGTGCACAATAATGAAAATGGAGTAACTAGTCGACACAAACACAGAAACTGAAACATATAAAAGAGGGACTCACTTGTTCTCGAATTTTCGGTGGTGTAACCACCTTTCTCAAGAGGAATTAGGATATATATATATATATATATATATATATATATATATATATATATATATATATATATGTGTATATGTATATATAATGTATATACGCACGCAATCATAACAATCTTCATTTAATTTTCAAGATTTATCACACATTTTTTTTACATCAAGTGAATGACAAAGTTTATAGCAAAATAAATATAAAGTGAAAGTGTTTCGCTGAAAATAAATTACGTAAAAGAAAAGGGGAAAATGATTGCAATTCATATTGGTTCTATGTCTAAGTTCTTCGTTCCACTCACTGCTATTATCATCCCTCTCGATCCAAATTCATTGATAAACAATAGTAATACGTCCCAAGATGCTTCTTTTAAAATATTTCCCTGTACAATATGCTCGAGAATGATCTATATTCTTCCAACTGATGATGCATTTCCTTAGATTTAATAATAAAATATTCAAGTTGTTCACCATTTACTTCCCCGATGAATTTTTTACCGGTGTAACTTCATATTTTTACAATGTTCTACGCATTTTTATCAAACTTTCAGTTTAAACTCATGCTAATGGAGTATAGTTTTTTAATTACCACCATCGCGCGATAAAACTTAGTCACATTTGTTTTGTTCAAATATCCAAGAAGATTTATACACATTATTTTCTCTTTGATATATTTATTGTAATACGCCATGCATAAAAATGAAAATCTGTTTACCTGAGGAAAAAAATTCAATAATGCTCTTAGAGAAATATCAGAACGGTTGGTTTATTTTATATCACAATTGAGAACTTGAAAATCTTTAAATACGTAGATGACTGAATTCAATGAAATCATTTCTACCCAGTATCGTGACAATTAGTATTCTTGTTAACATTTGCATACTTGAACATTGATCTTCTACAGTTAAGCATCGCCGGATCCCCGTCCTTAGAGAATTATGCAACTCAATCGCGGTTTTCCTTGTATGTTAGTCGTAAACCATCTCCCAGTCGGCTTATCTACACGGAACTTGTCTTGAAGCGAATTCACTTTGGCGAACCGTCGACGTTATTGCGATGGAATCCATTGACATTAGAAGAGGGGTTACTCGAGAACTTCATTTATTTCGTCCATGAAGCTGTGGAAAGAAGGCGTCTTCATTCCAGCAAATTCTCCAGCGGTAGAACTCGCGCCAAACTCTCGTGAGTTATTTTTGAGTCGGAATTGCCTCTTCTCCCATCACAGTGATGAACAGTGACTAAGTCTCCGCCAATGCCGGATAACTCCGCTGCTAATTGCTAATTAATCCCGCAGTCTAAATTCTAACGCCCAGATGCCTGAGTTCGCAGCTCCATGTTTGGCTCAACTTCAGATGTCGCTATCCTTAAAGCGTGTGATTAACTACTGGTAAGAAGGTGAAGAGATTAAGTCGCCAATAATGAAATATCTATTTAGTTCGGTAATGAATATGCAAGTACTACATTTAACGATTCATTTAAAAGTGAGTAATAATTGGGTAAACACGAAGAAGAAAACTGCGGGGCATAGAAAGCGATATATTTCAAACGTATTCATTGATATACATTTTCCATTAAACGAAACAAAACTTATATGGAAAGTCAAAACTTAAGGCGATAACGAAAATTCAGTTTCCCCTATTACTATTTAGAAAAATTATTGCGATATTTGTCATTTCTACCAACTTCTGGCACTTCCTCCTTCGTTCATAGTACAGAAGTTATATCTATCCGAGTTTCTAAATATTTTTCATAATTTTTCACTAAAGCTGTTCAAGGATAAGGGATGGGAGAGATTTCAGTAGATTTTAAACGTTACCTTGGAAATAGAAGAGGATGGGTAGATGATCTGCATGTATTTGCTCCTCTTAAAGGAAAATATGGAGCTCCGGGAAGTAATGAAGGTAAGGAATAGGATAAAACGACAGTACGGGCAGAAGAAAATATATGTATATGAAATGTTTCTGAAATTTTAAGCTAATAAACCGGGCGAGGTATTTCAGAGATACATATTTTTTGAGTTTAAACGCATTAAATTATCTTGAAGATTGTAATTTTATTAAAATCTTAAAGAGCTGGGAAAGGAAAAGCACGAATAATCGGTAAATAAGGTAATCTGCGCTCGGGTATTTGATAATTTACTCTGGGCGTAAGTTTACATTAATATACAAGCAGTGTGATTGTTCGGGTACCAGGTATTCCTGGGAAACCATAACCAGGACAGCGAAAGGAACTGCCCTTCCTACCATGCAAGATTTGTGATTTTCACAAGCCGTCGGTTTTAGTCATAGACTGGGTGAACTCTACTGTCACCTTTCAAACCGAGCTTCGGATTTATTCTTGTGTTTACGGCTTTTGTTATATATAATTACTCACACACACATATATATGATGGAAGAATGTAAACATAGATTTTAGCAAAATGAAGTACAAAGAGTTAAACAATAAATTGAGATGGGCCACTAATAAATTGAAAGAAGAATGGTGGAAAATGCAATGGGAGGATATGGAAAGTTTGCAGACGAAGGGTGAAATTGGTGCTCTATACAGCAAGGTTAAGTTATTATCGGGAAGTAAGAAGGCAAGATCTGTGCTAACAGTTAAAGATAAGTGGGGTAAGATAATAATTGAACCAGATAAAATCCAAGAGAGGTGAAAGGAATATGTAGAAACACTGTAGGGTAGAGGACTTTGGCCGACAAGGTTAGACATAGAAAATGAGTGTGACGTAGAGAAAGACAGCTTAGGTCCGACATACTCGACGATGAAATAGAAAGGGCATTAAAGGAGATGAAAGCAAATAAAGCCGTGGGGAGACAACGTTCCTGTGGAACTGTTAAAATGTTTAGGAAAATGTAGGAAATAGGCCCTATATTGACTGATTCGTAGTATCTATGAGGAAGGAATCTGGCCGGAAGATTTTTTGAGATCAGTGTTAGCTTCTATTCCGAAAAATATAAAGGCAATATCATTTGAGGATTACAGAACAATAAGTTTGATATCCCACGCAGCTAAAGTTATTCTCAGGATCATCAACAAAAGGATAGAGAGTAAGTCAAATGATTACTTAGGGGATGATCAGTTTGGGTTTAGGAAAAGAAGAGGTACGCGCGATGCCATTGCAGTATTGAGATACCTAATCGAGACGAATAAAGAATACAATCAGGACGTATTTGCCTGTTTTGTAGATTTCGAAAAAGCGTTTGATAGAGTGAGTTGGGAAAAATTAATGCGTGTATCGCAGAAAATACGAATGGATTGGAGGGACAGGAGATTGATCCGCAACCTGCACATGTTTCAGACTGCTCAGGTGCGATTGGGGAACGGAGAGTCCGTGGGCTGTGTTAGGAAAAGGTGTAAGGAGGGTTGCCTAATATCACGGGTGCTGTTCAAGTATACGTATGTGGAGGAAATGATTAAGGAGGCATGGAAAGAACTGGAGGTGAGAATGACAGTCGGATGGGAATCGTAAAATCAGTTAAGTTTACTGATGACCATGATTTAGTTTGTCAGTTAGCCAGGGTGTTTCAGGCCTTGTTGAGTGAATTGGAAAAACAGTGCTATAGATATCATATAGGTATAAAAAGTACCGCCATACGGCGAATAAAATATAGGATTTAGGTAATCCACCAGTTAAGGTAGGTTTTTGGATAGAAAAAATTATCAGTATAAATATTTTATAACTCCGAACTAAACCCAATCCAGCAACCTACTCTACAACAGGTATCTCTTCAACTCTGTGTACTTCTTTCCTCCCATCATCCCATCCAAAATTCCTATCCTGTTCCTGCCCTTTCCTCGTTTGCCTAACATTCTCCCTTCTACTACCATCTTCAAAATTTCATTACCGCTCAATACGCCTTTCATCCATTTTTCATGCCTCCATAGGATTTTTCCCAACAAACCCCTCTCCCCACCCACCACTACTAGTACTTCCTCATTTGTTTTCCTTTCGGTCCATTTCACCTTCTACATTCTTCTCCACACCCACATTTCAAAAGCCTCCAATCTACGTCTATCCTCATCTTACGTCTAACATCGTTACGCAACGTCCTCGTCATTAATTCCTTCAGCCTCTTTGCCTAGCGGAATTCTTCTCTTTACGTCCCTACTATTTTGACATATTTTATTGTATTGACCTATCCTATTTGAATGTTTAGCTTAGCCGTTTTCTTTCTCGAAAATCGCATAACCTTTGTTTTATTAATATTGATTCTCATCCCATATTTATCGCACTGAACCTCCAATTCCCTCAAGAATGCTTACAACCCCTTTGGCTAACTGAGCAACTAATCCTTGGTCATCAGCAAACCTAACCGATTCTAACGAATCCCCCTCCGACTTTAATTCCTACCTCCAGTTCTCCCCATGCCTCTTTAATCATTTACTCAACATATACTTTGAACAGCACCGGTGACAATGGGTAATTCTGCCTTATCCCTCTTCCTAACACTGCCCATCCGGACTCTCCGTTCCCCACTCGTATCTGAGCAGTCTGAGAAATGTACAGGTTGCCGGTTAGTCTCCTGTCCCTCCAATGCATTCCTGTTTTCTGTAATACACGCATTAATTTTTTCCAATTAACACTATCAAACGCTTTTTCGAAATCTACAAAACAGACAAAAGTGTCCTGGGTGTATTCTATATTCCTCTCAATTAGTGATCTCATTATTGCAATGGCATCACGCGTACCTCTTCCCTTGCTAAACCCAAACTGATCATCCCCTAAGTAATCATTTTCCTTACTCTCTATCTTTTTGTTGATGATCCTGAGAATAACTTTAGCTGCGTTGGATAACAAACTTATTGTTCTGTAATCCTCACATGACGTAGCCTTTGCCTTTTTTGGAATAGGAACTAACACCGATCTCACAAAATCTTCCGGCCAGATTCCTTCTTCATAGATACTACGAATCAGTCCATGTAGGGCCTTCTTCCCGCATTTTCCTAAACATTTCAACAGTTCTACAGGTATGTTGTCCACCCCCACGACCTTATTTGCTTTCATCTCCTTTAATGCCCTTTCTATTTCATCGTCGAGTATGCCTGGACCTAAGCTATCTTCTTCTACGTCATGTTCCTTTTCTATGTCTAACTTTGCCGGCCTAAGTACTTTGCCATACATGTTTCTATATATTCCTTCCACCTCTCTTGGATTTTTCCTGGTTCAACTATTATCTTACCCCACTTATCTTTAACTGTTAGCACAGATCTTGCCTTCTTACTTCCCGGTAATAACTTAACTTTGCTGTATAGGGCACCAAGTTCACCCTTCTTCTGTAAACTTTCCATATCCTCGCATTGTGTTTTCTCCCATTGTTTTTTTGCTTTATTTGTGGCCCTTCTCGATTTATTGTTTAACTAAAAAACAAATTTAAACTATATTTAAAAGAAAGATATGTATATAAAACTTTTGGATGGCAAAATAGAACACAGATTAAAACAGATAACACGTAAAAGAACATTCACATTGTAGATTATTTGAGCTTTCGGCCTAATCCGAGACGTTCTTCAGGTGAGACTGAAGAATTAACACTAGTAGACACAAACACAGGAACACATAAAAGAGAAACTCACATGGTCTCGAATTTTCGGTGATTCACCCACCTTTCTCAAGAGGAAGAAGGAAGAGAACTATACCAGAGAGAGAACTAACAGAGCTCATCTAGATTTATAGTAAGTCACATAATGTATTATCAAGTCACATGTTGGCAGTTTCTTTTCCAGTGCCGCATATGATTTGCAGTCAATAAAGAGTCCAAAACATCTGTAAAACAACCCATGATACATTTATAATGTTACATGTTAACACAATGAATATATAAATAATTAGGTCATGAAGAATAGTTCAAAAAATTAGGCAGCAATATTTTAGACTATAGTTAAACTAATAGGTGTACCATTGGCTAAAATGTTTTCATGCAAGTGTTAGACTAAAGCTCTTGGTAATATTTCCGCGTGTATCAAAGAATCGTGACTGATATGTCGCCATCTTAAAAAATGTGCTTCGTTGAGTTTAAACTGTAGGGATTATAAAAGTTATAATTTTACGTTACAACTTAGTGTCTACTTTTTAGTTCTAGTTGTTGCTGTTTTCCATTGACTTCAAAAACTCTTTCATCGCTCATTAACTTAGTGCTGAATGCATCATTCATTTCCAGTTCCGACAAGTTCGTTATCTCTATAGGTCATGAAATTTACTTTCCTTACTATGCACCAATATTCAAACCTTATTATATTCGTCTGATTTACAAATTTGCGGACTCTCTTGCAAATATGGTATGACGCAGATTGGTCATCTTCCTTTTTTCGATGCATGGAAAACTTTGCATCCGTTAATCATCATTGCCTGAATAAATGCCATGTATTGTTTTTGGACTGTAAATTTGTGGGTTTTGCATGCGTTTTTTTCTTAAATACCAATGGTGCCCTAGCACCCCCCGCCACACGCCCTTGTGGGAATTTGCGGGCTTTTAAGTAGATGTAGAAGTATGTTGCATAGGGCATCTGACCCTAGTGGTGTAACCACTTCAGCGACAGTGTCAGATGAACAACACTATTAAGTTCGTCAAGGAAAAGTATTTCAGTGATTTATCTAAAGAAATAATGATTTAAAGTTGTTGGTTAAACCAGTCTGTGTCAATTCAACATCAAAGGAAACCGTGGACTGCCAAATAATGGCTTATACATATGCACAGGTATCCGGGAGAGTTTTTGAGCTTAGAGATTATGCAGCTAGTTCATGCAAAACTTACACAAAGGCTAACTAGGACTTGGAGTTAAGTAGGTCTTACATGATCATGACCTTGTAGGACTGTTCTTGAAATACGTTTGGACCATCACGTTGCGTCAAGCATCACCCTTATCCACACCCTCGCTTTCGTCCGACTCATTCTTCTATCCCTTCTCTACTCCCACCTCCGCCCCTTTTTCTTAATCTGCTCTCTTTTCACCCTTAGTCACTTTTCCACCCTTAACCTCTCTCCCCCAAAGCACTCCGGCAAAATGGTTTCTCCTTTTCACCCACACCTCCAACCCTAAAAGCACACGAGCCCACCCAACGAACCCTTTGGGGCCCCCTCATGGTCCCCTTTTATTTTCACTCCCGTTCCATCCCTTACGCTCCTCAAATCCCCTGACGCCGCTCCCTCCTTTTCGGCCCTCTGGTCCCCCTCAGCCGTCCGCCTGCACCCCCTCCTCAACCTCGCCAACTACCTGCCCTCATCCCGACTTCCGCTCCCCTCCCTATATCCTGAAACGCGCCCGACGTTGGCCAAACATTCGCAGGCCCAGTGATGCCGGGGTTGGAACGACCAATTAACTCTAAGCGAATTTTTTCCGCCCGAAATTCTTTTAGTTTTTCCGGCATTTACATTTTTATCAGTCAGGCGGTATAGGCGCCCATATTACGGCAAAAAAATTCAAGCTATGAGGCTAAGGAAATGTCCCTTGTATCAAGGGACATCTCTGTATCTTAAAGCTGTATTTCTAGCAAATACTTTTACAGGTGAACTATCAGTTATATATATATATATATATATATATATATATATATATATATATATATATATATATATATATACACAAAAATATACTGTGTAATTGAATACATATTTATTTAATCTAACATTAATTTATTATTGTAAAACTTGCCGTTAATTTTTAATTGAAGGTAACATTTTTGACAAAAAATAATTAGTAATGTGACATTTTAATTAATTCACATAATTATTGGCCTATTATAAAATAAGATTGATTTAGGAGAAAAGTGTAATCACTCACCGTGAGGATAAATTTCTATTACGGAATGAAATAGAAACTAATGACAAGGTTTTCAAATGTGGATCACGAAGCTAGCGGTCATCGTCTTCTTCTTTCAGCTTACCGATATTTTATTTTTGCATATTGACCCTCAAACAGGCAATTCCATTTGATAGAACGTAAAAATCATTTGATAATCCAATCAAAATGATATAATGAAAACAAGCTACAAGAAGAATAAAGACGAATGATGAGTATTGCATTCCCGATTCATTTAGCGCTAACTCATTGCGAAGGAGTCACAAATACGCGTTAGCAATTAAGAAGGCGTTTCACGGATGTCTAGAAATATATGCAGTTTATATTGAACAATGCCAGTCGTCTTTATGCAGAAATGAGTGTTTCTTTTAAACATCTTTAATAATTGGCTTAAAATTATGTTCAAATTGGCCTGAAATTTAAATATCCTAATTAATTGTAAAACCTGGAGGAAAAATGAAGACATATTGAATTCTTTATATGTTTACCCAAAAATGCTTGCTTGAATGCATTAATTCGTTTTATTTCAATATCTGTTAGCTTATAAACTCTTTATAAATGAAAATGCATCCACGGCATAGGATGAGTGCCATATCCTCCCTTTGGTATCCCAACTTCAATTACACACCCAACCCATATTTTGCTGTAAATCACTGACTATCCGGGGCACCCCTCCACTCAACAGACCTGCAGAGATAGTAGAGATGATTTATATCAATAAGGACCGCACGTGGTACAATTCTATAGATTTGTAAACTCTCTCTAATCAATATGCCTAATTGATGTTCCCTGTGTAATACTCGTATATAGTATGATCAAGCGAGCAATTGTTCCATTGAGATTCTGTCAGATAACCAGTCATTAGAGCAGCGAACACCACCACGTTTGATACATAGCATGTGGTATATAGCTCTGAGTAAGAGATATTCTAGAAAAAATTTGGAATGGAATAAGTGCAACAATTCCTCAAACACCTAGAACCCTCTGGTTATGTTGCAACCAACAAAAGCAAGACAAAGAGTTAATATTCTATTGATTTATATGATTCTATTGATTCTTATGAACGTTAAGAATTTATTGTTCGCAACGGTTTAAAGATACTTGAAAATTTTTAAGATTTTTAAAAAATGCTTCATTCACCACTTCATTTATAAAAATTTGACCCTTGATTTACTGCAATTTCAGAATTTTAACCACCTTTCTCTCATTTTCTACAGCTAACTTTATTCCAGCCAAGACCCATACTGACCGTATATTTGACAAATGACGCTGCCGGCACGCCATGGTGCGTTGAATCGCCCTCGGTATTTAGGTAAACCCTTAAATCCCTCAACAATGCAATATGATTTAAGTGAGCCTTCAATTCAAATGAGCAAAATTTCTTTTCCGATATCTATCATTTTTAACAACTGAAACACTAGTTTCGGCGCTATGAGACCTCATTTATATGGCCTGTGACTCACAGGGATGATAACGACAGAATGAACAGTAAGCTTTACGTGTACGTCCTCTAAATGCTACTGCAAAAGTGAATCGCCGGGAATGATATATTTACCCACTGAAGGCTGCACTATGATAACGTGCCATTCCACACCGCCTTTCTCATGGCAAAGTACCTAGCCAAGCACAAGGTGTCCCAGCCGCCCTACACCCCCGATGTGCCCCGCAAGATCTCTTATTGTTTCCAAGAATAAAAAGGAACTTGAGAGGGTAGATAACTTAGGAACGCTCTTTAACACCTAAGAGGCCTTGACAAGATACCTGAAGGAGATTCCCACAGACGGAGTATCGTAGCGTGTGGACATTGGCAGAGGCTAAGGCATCGGCGTATCGATGCATAAGGGCGCTTTTTTTGAAAGATTTTAGTAAATTGTTCTTTGTTTCACAATACTTTTTTTCCCGGAGGTATTCCATTCATTTTTGGGACAGTTCATGTACATATTTTTGTTCTAAAGCAGTTAAAATGATTGGTTGTATTTTAAAAAACATTGAGTTTTTTAGGTCCTAAGGTTGGAATCATAATCAAAATATCCTCCACACTCCTATTATGAAAATTAATTAAGTTAATCCGTCTCCTTATTCGTTAAAACCAAATACACTGCACCGCTACATTATTGTGGCAGAGTTTGAAGGTATCATCAGTTATCGATATCTGCATATTAATTTTGAATAATACCCGTCTATATATGATTCAGCACATGATTGCATGGGGAAAATTTTTCTCCCATTAATTATTTTACAAAATCCATCTGATACACTTTCTGTCAGCAGTCTTACCCTATTATTAAGGTCTTATTTTTGTTCGGAACATCTAAATTGTACGTTCGTATATTTCATAATGAAAAACCGAGAAATGACAATTCATTCCAAATATTTAAAAAGACGCTTTGAAAACACTTCCCATTTCTTTTCTTTATTTAAAGGCAATTAGAAGTTTCGCCTTTAATTTAGCGCAAAGTCGAATTTTATATTCATAAGAAATTTCCGATTAACCTAAACCTTTCAGTTAATCAATTCAAGAATGAAGGATCTTTATTATCTAATAATATCCACTAACGTTCTATGGCGAGGCATTGGAAACTTTCTGGATAAAAATTAAATCGGCACAGCACTACTCCAAATTGTGGCACCCTAATAAGTTAAATCTTCATAGAACTCAGTGTTTTATACTGACCATTTCAAGCCAGCAAAAAAAAACTTAAAATTATCAGTATTTTTTAAAAATATCTAAAGTTGACTTCTGAATGTAATGAAATATAAGTTTCGAGAGAAAAGCTTTGCTTCCACTGTGTTCTGCACTGAATCAATAGTGTCAAGGTAAATGATACAACCTAAAAAATATTTCCGCCCACATTGCAAGGACAAAAATAATTGACAATTAAGCACCATCTACATATGTAATTTAATTTTGATCTTATGGTTTATCTTACAATGGGAGATCAGTCCCTTCTACTCTTAGAATGCCTATATTTTCATGAACTTTCACGATATTCTCCATTTTAGGTAGTAGTCTCAAAGTCGATCTGGGCTGTGAAGGGAAACTCTAGACAAGACGAGAGTCGTGATTCTCGAGGTAATTCTGTTCAAATACCGTTTCATCGAAAGCCTCTTTAAGGATCACTCCACAGCCGCATTGGGCAATATCGCTCACTTCATAGTTAAAAGAGCTCACTCTTGGGATACCACAGAATTGAACCCCAAAGTCGGTTTAATGTGATAGGTCCTGTTGGAGCTTACTCAACTGTAGTCTGAAAGTTATACCATATTTTCAGGCGGAGAGAATATTTTATTTTCACGATTAACCTATGTTATATATGTACACACAAAAATGTATACATATATATATATATACATATACATATATATATACATATATATACACACATACATAATCATGAAAATGACGCTCTCCGGCGACGCACAAACACACAAACACTAATATAATTAATATTCCACACACGGAAACATAAAAGGACACTTACAGTAGATGTTGACGTTGGCGGTGCCGTCGAAACGTCAATATCTACTGTAAGTGTCCTTCTTTTATGTTTCCGTGTGTGGAATATTTATTATTTTTATACATATATCCATATATTTTCTTTGAGGTAACACGGAAGTGTTAAAAAACGTAGACAGCAACACACAATATGAGAACACATTAAAGGAACACTAACACGTAATGTCTTGATAATTTCGACGGACTCGAACTCCGTCTTCTTCGGAAGATTAGTTAGGACTGTGGTTTATGGGGATGTGGGAGAGAGAGACAAGGGGACGAGGGAGGGGGTAAAACAGGTGGCGGGGGAGGGGTGAAGGAGGGGTTGTGGAGGGGGAGAAGGGGAGGGGAGAAAAAGAACTCTGTCAAAAATTTTTGAGGCGGCTTGCGGGTTATTATGTTGATGAATTCTTTATTCAGTCCTCCTCTCGACTAACTCCATTGCACCAACACACCCCTTCTCCCTGAAATCTGTCATTATATGTTTTGTTAATTTTCCCAGAAGTTTTCACCGCAGTCCTTCCCATTCAATTTTCGAACGACCTCCCTGACTTTTGTCTCATACAATGCTCGATAAATATACCGGATGTCTTTCAAAAAGGTAAAAAATTTTAATCCCCGTAAAATTTCCAGCTTATTTTCTTCATCTATTTTGTCTCTAAACTTCTCTGGCGGAGTTCCATTGTCAATGCTTATGCAATGCTCACGCTTCATTCACAGTTGCCTGTGTTTCCAATTTCTCTTCTTAAGCAGGTCATACTCTTCTCTTTACTTTTGTTTAATATTCCAATTATATATAGATAGATAAAGGACTGTATTTGGGCGAAATTGAGACCTAATGGTCCTTTCTTCCATTTAACCCATAATTATATTATTATGGGTTTATTATGGATTTTACATTCCTAATACGCAAGTTTTATTTGCAATAAACAGACAATTTGAATGCTTTCTTTTCTACGAACGAAAACATAGTAAATAGGCATAGGAAAATATCGAATGCTGATTATTTCTTTTAGAATATCAGTATGAGGCTCAAAATTTCCATTGATTTAATTATTTTTTCTTTCTTCATATTCATAATCAAGATTGTGTGGGAATTGAATTATACAACCATGACATATTCCTTTCAATAATCTTTCTATTTCAAGGTAAGATGCAGGACTAATCACCACCACATGCTTTATACAAATCTCATGAATCACTTCATCACCGTTATTATATTATTACATTTGATAAAAGAGTCTATTCATGAAGGAACCAAAACTCAATTCCTTGGTATGGTTGGCACGACGGCAAACAGAATTCAATAAAATGATAGCTAAAGAGTCATTAAATATTTATAAACATGTTTTTGGTCCTAAGGCTGCATTCAAAATAAAGCGGGTCGGGAGAGGCGAGAGACATTTTGATACGCGGAAAATTCCTAAAATACCAAATTAGAATCACCCTTTATTTAGAGAGATAAATTTTAGGTGAGACTAATTTTGGGGTGATGATAAATCTTTACTATCTCTATTGAAATATAACATATTTCTACAAAAAAAAAATTTAAGTAAATTTCATCCTTTGGAAATGAAGCATTGATAACGTATGGCATCAAATTGCGGTGCTTTTTGACATATTAGCTAAAACATTATAGGTGTTCTACTTATAACTAAGACAAATTGACAATAAAACCTGATAGCTCATGAGAATTGTGGCAATCAATCAAAGTGTTTAAATCATTTTTCTTTATCAGTGCAATAGTATTAGGCCTCAGCTAGTCTTATTTGTAACGATTAATGAGAATGAAAATGCAAGGTCATCGACGTAATTTGAATTAATGTGGCGAAACGAGCTAATACACGACACAATTCATATATAATTAAAATTCATGATTCATATCTGAACTGATAAACTACTAATACTAAAGCTAGGTTAAATTTTTGAAATCATTTTAGAATAAAAACCTACTTTAAGCAACATAAACACTCTCATCCCACATATCTTCATTGTTAATGAATAATGTAATTTTGAATTACTACACCAATCGGGTCCTGGAAGATTTATTTACTACTTTCTCATAAAGTGAACATTGGTACATGAATTTAAAAAATGTTGCTTCATATTTGACTAGACTTTTCAGTGGTGTTGCCATTGATTAACTGACCAATTTGATTGGTGGCGAGCGGAAGAATCATGACTACATTATAGAGTACGTAGAAACTAGACTAGATCATTAAAATCGACCGAAAACACTATCACTGATATTTGCATCCAAGTTACCACACGAATACTTTTACCTTTGTTAACTTGGAATTCGATTTGCAAATTAAGCAGCTGAATGATATAGGCTCATTTATTAACCTCCAATGAACCATGTTAGGTGCATTAGGGTATAGCTAAAAAGATAAAGTGGTTTGGTAAACGAACAACGCATGAATTTAGTTATTGTTTCGTACGTTATTATATTTGCTCATGAGTTTCTGCAATGAAATCTAACGCAAATAATTCTGAGTTTATGCTAGAAATATCTCTAAAAATTAAACAAGCATAAAACGATGAGGACGCTGGAAAATTGCAGTTCAATCTTCGACGAGTGAATTTCAGAAACGCTACTTCAATCCGACAAATCCTATCGAATTAGGAATTCAGTACCCATTTCGGTAAACGAGAGGACTAATCAAGTTTCCAGGTAATTTTTCACCTCCAACATTATTTCACAAGAGAGAATTTATAATCAAGGAAGGTTATCGTATTACGAAGTTTATGGTTTCTGTATACTTTTTCACTAAAAACAAAAACTCGAAGACTGCAAAAAAATATTTACCAAGAGAAAAATCAGATTCAATATAATTTCAACAAATGTCTAATCTACTTGTTCTAAAATTAATCCGAGGCGCATTCAAACTGTACATTTTCCCTGTATTTTTCTCGGGACTGGAAAAAGAAGGTATAATGCTGTTAGATGACAAGTACGAAAACACTCTTTACAAATAAAATATCAATCCTAGAATCCAGCATCCTACAATGAATGCACAGGGTTCGTTTAAGTGCGGCTTGAGTGGTAAGCGTTTTCAATGCTCTAATAGCGTCGTTTATTGTACAAGAACACCGTGTAATCATTCATTTTCTCCCATTGCGTGGTGTAACACCCATCAAAACAATTGAGTGAGAAAGAAAGTGATGGGGATATGGAAGCAAAAAAAGTGCGTTCGTGGTTGCGACAGCTCGATGAAATCCGAACGTCGTGTGACGAATCCAATAAGCATCGGTCGAGGACCATCCTGTTTTTTCCAATGGGTAAAAGGAAACCTCACAGAAGCGTTCTCAGCGGGCAATGGAACGTCGACATTGTGAAAAATGTGTTCTTCTACTGCGAGATAATCAAGAGAATGACAGAAATGTCAACTTTTCGGTGCGAGTAATTCGACAGGAAAAATGATTTCACCTTAGAATTTGAGGACATTTCGTTTATGTTGTTCTTAAGTGATATGTTCAACGAATATCTAATTTAATGCATTTAAAAAAATACCAGAGAACCCATTAATGTCATGACTTTAATAAAAGTTTACCTTAAACTCTACAATTGCGTACAAAATTGGTAAAAACAATAAAAAACGCACTAATTTACAATTGGTATGTCGAATATAGCGTGAAAAAACAAATATTGTAAATAAACTTTAAAATGCTAAAACAAGAAGTACACCAAATTGATCAAAGAATGTTCGAATGGTGTTTGCTAACAAAATGGCAGGATGTTTTTCATACTAACTCGTAGCATAAATCATTAAGGTTAATTTTTAAAAATTAAGAAGTTTTCAAAAAGTTAAATAATTAAAACAGATTTTACATCTACATATATACCCTGCGAGCCACCAAAAAGGTGTGTGGCATGGGGTGTAGCACCATGAGGGAAGGGTAAGGGTTGAGTGGGTTGGGGGTTAGGTGAGGAAAGGTGGGGGGAACCCATGGAAGATCTGATAAATTAAAAATTTATCTAACTGAATAAATTAATGAAAAACATCCCAGAATGCTAAAATTTGGCTTACTCTAGAGGCATTGACATTACAAATGTAAAATAATCAAAGCAGATCCCCCTTTGCAAAAATCAAATGTAACTACATTGTGTGAACTGCCACCGGGATTTGGGAAGATATTAGAGAAATCACGATAAAACCAAAAATAGATAAATGCAAGGAGCACAACATTACACCTGGTGTTTCACTTATAGAAAACATTTCCTCGTGTAATTAGCCGAAGAATAAAGGAAAATGTAGAAGAAAACCTTCTGGAAAACCGATTTGGATTCAGGAAAATCGAGGAAGAGGAGAGATAATACTCAACTTTAGGGTTTTTTTTAGGTAATCTACCGGTTAAGGTAGGTTTTTGGATGGACACAACTATCAAATAAACATTTTGTGACTCCCCACCTAGCGAACTAATCTACATCAGGTCCCTCTTCATCTCGGTGCACTTCTTTCCTCCCTTCATCCCATCCAACAACCCTATCCTGTTCCTACCCTTACCTCGCTTGCCCAACATTCTCCCTTCTATTCGTCCATTATTATGTTTAGAGAAAAATGCAATTAGGTTTTAATCAAGCTAATTTATTGCAACATTTTTATGCACATTTTTTCACCGTGCATAGCAAAAATTATATATAAAAAGGTTTGAAGTTACAAAATATTTATATCGATAGCTGCGTCCATCCAAATACCCACCTTGACCGGCAGATCACTTAATAATAATAATATATATATATTATATATATATATATATATATATATATATATATACATATATATAGATGATGCGGAAGCACTCACGAGAGCAATATAACTTTTGGACAGCACAATAGAACACAGAATAAAACAGATAATACGTAAAAGAACACTCGCATTATAGATTATTTGAGCTTTTGGCATACTACGAGGCCTTCTTCAGGTCAGACTCTATATATATATATATATGTAGGTATGCAAACTAATCTATATCAGGTCCCTCTTCATCTCGGTGCACTTCTTTCCTCCCTTCATCCCATCCAACAACCCTATCCTGTTCCTACCCTTACCTCGCTTGCCCAACATTCTCCCTTCTATTCGTCCATTATTATGTTTAGAGAAAAATGCAATTAGGTTTTAATCAAGCTAATTTATTGCAACATTTTTATGCACATTTTTTCACTGTGCATAGCAAAAATTATATATAAAAAGGTTTGAAGTTACAAAATATTTATATCGATAGCTGCGTCCATCCAAATACCCACCTTGACCGGCAGATCACTTAATAATAATAATATATATATTATATATATATATATATATATACATATATATAGATGATGCGGAAGCACTCACGAGAGCAATATAACTTTTGGACAGCACAATAGAACACAGAATAAAACAGATAATACGTAAAAGAACACTCACATTATAGATTATTTGAGCTTTTGGCATACTACGAGGCCTTCTTCAGGTCAGACTCTATATATATATATATATATGTAGATATGCAAACTAATCTATATCAGGTCCCTCTTCATCTCGGTGCACTTCTTTCCTCCCTTCATCCCATCCAACAACCCTATCCTGTTCCTACCCTTACCTCGCTTGCCCAACATTCTCCCTTCTATTCGTCCATTATTATGTTTAGAGAAAAATGCAATTAGGTTTTAATCAAGCTAATTTATTGCAACATTTTTATGCACATTTTTTCACTGTGCATAGCAAAAATTATATATAAAAAGGTTTGAAGTTACAAAATATTTATATCGATAGCTGCGTCCATCCAAATACCCACCTTGACCGGCAGATCACTTAATAATAATAATATATATATTATATATATATATATATATATACATATATATAGATGATGCGGAAGCACTCACGAGAGCAATATAACTTTTGGACAGCACAATAGAACACAGAATAAAACAGATAATACGTAAAAGAACACTCACATTATAGATTATTTGAGCTTTTGGCATACTACGAGGCCTTCTTCAGGTCAGACTCTATATATATATATATATATATATATATATATATATATATATATATATATATATGTAGGTATGCAAACTAATCTATATCAGGTCCCTCTTCATCTCGGTGTACTTCTTTCCTCCCTTCATCCCGTCCAACAACCATATCCTCTTCCTACCCTTACCTCGCTTGCCCAACATTCTCCCCTCTATTACCCTCTTCAACATTCCACTACCGCTCAATACGCCTTTCATCCATTAACGAAAAATTATACAAATTCTCATACCATAATATGCAGCATCCGTGAACCTAGAGAAGGTTTTTGTTAATATCTAATGGAAAATATATTCAATATACTGGAACATAAGAATTTTGAATGGACGACAGCAATTGGTAGAAACCGTAAAACGAAAAACGGAAGTAAAATAAAAACCAAAATATACTAAGGTTAACGATAGGGATTCAGTGTATGTTTAGAAGAGAAGCAATAAGGAATGCATAGGAATTGGGAATTATAGAAGCCAAGGTAAATGGGAAAGAAATTCTTTTGACTTATGGAGATTAAAGCAACAGCAGTGACGGACGATGAATTATATAGATTAGCAGAAGAGAAAAGTGCCACTTGGAGTACTCTAAGGTGAAAAAGAACTAAATAGATTGAACACACCTTGAGAGGCAATGGATTACTTAGAAAATGAATGTTATGGATGACTGAAAGAAACATCCCGTAATGGAATACTATGAGAGACGTTTTTAGGACAAATGAAGAAGCAGGTAAATCAGAAGTTATCAACTAAGGTTTGACATACATGTAATAATGATAATGAAGTATAGCAGGCGAAAAGGCACTCAAATTCAACAACGTATGTATCCTTTATCTAAATACTGTACTCGTTTCAATTAAAGGGCGATTAAAAGCTATTGATCGAAATTGATACATTCATGTATAATTATATGAAAGCTATAATATTATTAGGTTTAATAAATGTACTAAGCCAACGATTTTCCAATACATGACACTCATCTAAGTAATCGATTTTCTTTTGAATGATGTATTGCTTAGGAACTAGTAGTGGCCGCGAGGAAATTTAGTTCTGAAGGAGAAATGGTTTAAGCATAACGAACCATGAGTTTAAACACAATAATCAGGAAAACACGGATTTAGAAATAATAAAATTCATTCGCACAGTATCCCGATAGTGTATACGGACCTAAGCTCTAATGAAGTGTAGAGTCAGATACAAAAGGATAAAACAGGGAAGAATATTTAGGAAATTAAACATACACTTATTATCAATCACCAGAATGATCGAAAATGAGTATCAGCAGATAATAGAGGAAATTAAAAGTGACGACAGAGGGTCGGAAACAATAGAAGAACACGTAAAAAAGAGAAGATTAATTCCACAAAAGAAGCGCAGTGGAAGACTCAGCAGGAGGCTAAGAGAAGAATACAAAATAAGGTTACTAATGGTCCGCTCCACAGAGATGTAAAAGCACTGTCAGTAAGTAAGAAGTGGCAATGCTTGCAAACAATCAAATTAAATTTCAAAATTCAATTGCACTAAAAATGATTAAAAACAGTTAGAAGGCCTATAAAGGCAAAATATAATGAAGAACGGAAGCCAGAAAATGTTTCCAAAAAAAATAAAAAATGAAGATCTCGTTAAATCGTCTTCCCGAAATAGGGAAATACAACCGGAAGGTATGATTAGAGGATCATGCCTTCGATTTTTCGCGTAGTTAAGGAGGCATTCCAGATCAAGCAAGTCAAAATAGTATGGACATAAGAAAAAGAATTGCGTTAGGGAAAGCAGCTTTCACCGAGACTGAATTGATGGCAGGGACTTTGTATGAGGATGTTAAGAAAAGGCTTGTCAAAATCTCTACTTGGAGCGTGGTTTTGTACAGTGCGGAAGTATTCTATGTGCAAGAATGGTCGTTGAAAGATGATACGCGACGAGTGTACAGGAAAGGAATAGTTTATTGGACAGAAAGGCAAAGAAAATAGAAAGCAGTAGGCGTGATGGTGGAGGTGAGATCTCTCGGATAAATCCGAAGGAGGAAGTAAAGATGAATGTAGAGCGTTTTGATTCTAATGACTATGGTGGAAGGGGGAACTTTAGGTAGACGAAGAAGTAGTAGGAATAGGATGTCACGGGCTTGTTGAATGAAATGATGGGAGAGGGGAAGTAAGCGGATGTAAAGAAGGGCCTATAGTAGTGTTGGATGTCTGTTTTTGTTTTTCATAGGAGAGTCAGGGAAATGTATCGTTGTCACTCAATATATTCTAGGCCCACCTAAACCATATCTGAAACGGTAGAATAATAATAATGATTCGGGTTAATTACAATTAACTTCGTATTTTATTTAATCCTGAATAGTTTTCTTATCATGTGAGCCAGTTAATGTTTGAGATGATGGATCAAATCTCTAAATGCCGTCAGTTAAATAACCTCTTTTCCTCTTTCTATATTCTTTCCATTTTGTTTCCTACCCAGATAGAGAAACAACAAAAAGCATCGCTAAAACTCTTCTGGAGTTACCGGAAAAGAAAATACTTTCTTCTTCCACATATATTTCTTTATGCATTACCTAGGTATCGACTTACAAAGTCATCATCAGGTGTACTTTTTAAGTCAATCCCTAACCTAAGCTAAAGTAAAAACCGTGCATAATAAAATATACGTGGAAGGTCAAAGTATTTTCTTTTTCGATATGAATCGCTTCCACAAAGTGACGCCTCAAAACAATTCATTCTTCTGGAGTTAGGGTGGGAATCATTAGAAGATATGATCCAATGCTTGGTTGAACTTTCTAAATAAATTCAGATACACATGTTTCAGCGCCGAGGTCTCGCAAATAATTCGCACTCCAACATACATTGGTCGCTTGGAACTTGTCTATAAAATTCGATAAATACGTAGATGCTAGCACAAGCAGACTCGAGGATTTCTTCCCCCAGAAAATACGGGCCTTAACCGGGATTCGAACCCGGATCCCTCAATGTCCGGTCAAGCGCTTTATCCAGTTAAGCTACCGAGGATCCAGGTTTGAATCCCGATCAAGGCGAATGATTTTTACACTCTGAAATAATTGCATTGAAATACATATTAGCGGATGACTCCGTTAAAAGTTACTGTTATGGCATCACCCGCAGTTTCTTGAAACCTGTGTATTTTGTTGTCAAAAACCCTTCCCACATGATCGCATTTGAATTTTATTAAAAAATTTAGTACTCGTTACAATATTGCTAGCTCTTCATTGCTTGTTTTTAAGTTTCCCTTCGATCCCTCGTCCCTATCTGTGGGGGGACCCTCCCACTACCTGCACCGTTGTATTACATTCCCTACCTGTGTCCTTGGGGGAAGAGATCATTGTATGAAAGGGTTGCAAGTCCATACTGTAGTGAAATTTTGTCGTTCTATCTTGTAATTTTTTTATTTTAATAAATAAATTTGTATTTCACCATACGGTGCAATTGTTTTTGAGGGAATAGTATATGCATTCGCATGTGTTTAAGTTGAAATGGTATTTGCATGAATGTATATGCCACTGTAAGTGTAGGGTTGCATGGATATGTTGAATTTGCACGTGGTTTTGTTCACTTTTGCGGGTGATGACCTAGCACTACCCGCCACACGCCCTTGCGGCGGCTTCCAAGGTGTTATATAAATGTAAATGAAATATTCTTTCGATCGTTTCGCTTTAACATTTTTTCTCATTATAATTTTACTGCACATGGCATTTTATTCTGTTTTAAGTTCCTTTGGGTATACCTCCTTTTACTCTTGGCACTTTTGAAATGTTTCTTACTTCCTACATCTCTTATCTTTCCATGATTTTCATTCTTTTCCTTATAAATAGAATGTCTTTATCTTTATCTCGTGTTCCGGTATATTTGTATGTCTTTAATTGTTGCCAATATTTCCACCCTAATCGCAACCCGTAATTTCTCTTTGCAACTTTATGCCTTCAAATTCCTTCTTTTCATCTAGTGTTGAGCTTTCAATATAACTCTGTATTTCATCGATCCTTAACCATTCTGCCACGAAACAGCCGTGGGGTTTGTTTTGAATTTTCCGAATCCCGGGGCTTCCGCCCTGTTGTTCTATTGTTTTCTCGACAGTCTCACCGACTTCCTTGTACGCTTCTTCGAGGTCGAAACCATCAAGGAGTTTCCATTATTAAGTTTTTAATCGGGCATATTTGATTATTTATTCAAAAAGTGAACTTCAGTGTACTTTTATGTCAAATTCACTATCGTGAAAAACTTTCAATGTTTCGAAAGTCTGAATAATTACGCTAAATGAACAACTGATTTTCAAGTATAACACGTCTCTCTCTCTCTCTCTCTCTCAAAAGAGCCAAGGCATACAAGGGAGTTGAAAGACTATGAGTGACAGGTTCCTTCTCATTTTGAATTATTGTTCTCTCAAATAAAGTCCTACATTAATACAACGTAGTTATCTGAGAAGAGTTTTGGACTAGCTTTCCTAGTAAAAAAAAATTTTTAAATGTTCATTTAGGTCTATAATTGAATACATTAAGTTTCAAATTAAACCATATTTAATTTCAATTTTCATAAAGAAAAGCTTGTGGATACATTTTTGTTGAAATGTGAAAATGGACCACACTGTCATGTTTTCACGATCCGCAACAGATGCTGAGTTTTTATGCATATTTTCCCTGGAGAAAATATTTAATCATTGTTCACTTTAACTTTAACAACTTAATGCATCATGCTCTTAATTAAGATGCTTTGTTTTCTTTCTTCTGCTAATAACGGTTGATGAAAATCAGAAAAAAGATGCAAATTTGCAATAATTGGCATTATATTCGCTCAAAAACCTTTTTATTACATATAAAACTAGTTCATATCTTCAAAATAATAGTTTGAGCTCAATTTTTTTCTTGGATGTTTATTAAGATTAGAAATAATTTTCTCTGAATGTGAATGCAAGAAATTTTGATTATTTTTTTTCTTTCTCCAGGATATTCATCCATTAAGTGAAGGAATTATATGTAAAACTTGTTAACTAAAATATTTCTTATGAAGAAATATCATTCATCCAAATCTAGGGTTTAACATAATTGCTTCAGACAAGCTTCTTCCTTAACAAACACTCAGAGCTCTAACTCCCATCTAATTTCACACCCGCACGCAATCGCGGTTTACCAGACTGGAGCTGTGACGGAAAATCGTTCAGGGAAACATTCAGCTGCAATGTAATCAATCCTCGAGCGAAATCGTTGGAAATGGGGATCAAGTGGGATGGAATGGGAGGATAGAAGGTG
Source organism: Hetaerina titia (assembly GCA_037158775.1). NCBI lineage: Eukaryota > Metazoa > Arthropoda > Insecta > Odonata > Calopterygidae > Hetaerina > Hetaerina titia. The sequence goes on from CM073777.1 coordinate 36,991,575, forward strand.
TTTCAGGCATGGTCGCGCAGGAAACAACGGATGAAGGAAAACCAGGTGATAAAAGTGTTATTGCAGCTTGGAGCTCTCGTGTTTACACGAATTTCATCAGACGGTAAAAATCCGATAAATTTCGCGTGTAATCGAGCTGGCGGGGTGCGGTTATAAACACCGAAATCAAATTCGGGCGAATTCCACCCTTTTTTATCCCCATCGGCCTCTCCCACTCCTGTATTTTTTTCAACCCGTTGACGCCATCGTATACTCGTTCAATGCTTTGTGGCCCTGGTGAAAGTTTTTGTTTCGTCAACCATTGACGTGTTTGAGATTGCTCCGGCGACATCTCTTATGGGAAGGGCAAAAGCAGGGGGACGTGAGGCTTGGGGAAGAAGAGGGAAACAGGAATAACACAAATGTCGACGCGAGGCTTTTTTTCCCCCGTGACGTCACCCCCGTACCCGCGAACCTCAAAACCTGTCGGAATCAAACGCCGCTCCGGTTCTCCGAGAGCATTTATCTGCTGATCTGATCTGAACTCGCTCGACGCCCTGCGTCCGGACTGGCAGAGGGGGTGGGGGAGGCACAGAAGGGGAGAGGTTGCTCCGATGAGCAAAGGAGAGAAGTCAGGGATGCGGGATGTGGCTGTTAGGGGTTGGGTGGGTGGATGTTATATTGGATAGGGGGTTGGAGGAGCGTGACAGAGAGACTCTCCAGCGCTCACTTTTCCTCGCCCGCCCACGCGTGCCTGCGTCTGTGTGTGCGAGGGGAGGGGTAGGCTCTCTATCTCATCTCTCACGACTTGTCTCCGCACATGAGTAAGCTTCCTCTTCTCCGAGGGAGGGAGGCGTGAAGAAAGATCCAGGGTCGCGGAGACGGATGCGGACTACTTGGAAGGCTGGCGGGACGGGTGAAAGGATGTGAGGAAGCAGGAGGAGGGAAGGAAATAGGATGAAAGGATGACGGGTTTTAGGGGGGAGTGGGAGGAGTCTTTCGGAGCGGAACCGTCGAAATGAATACGTGATATTCGACTGAAAAATCCCGAAAAGTCAGAGGCACGCCGCGGCATTTTATTTTTTGCATTATTGTGTCGAATGGAGCCACGTGCTGCGACGAACGAAGCCTCATGATCTGGGTTTTAAATGGTTCACTGGGGGAATCACTTAATTCGACAAGGTATCATGGATGTTGTTATGTCATATTACTTCCTCCTGTCGCAGTTCTTCAGTCAAAGCTCTTCAAACTCCCCACATTCACCGGGTTCATGAATTAGAGGTCGACTTCTTTTCGAGAAATTTTGTAACAACTTGAACTGAATGCTGGAGCAGTAATAAAGAGTAACAATACCATATATAAACTCTGTATGGAGACATGTCTTCAAAGGAGAATCAACGTAGTTAAAAATGTTTAAATATGAATTACCGATAGAGATATTTACGATTTTAATGATGTTTTTTTCGCTAAATTGTGATTTATTTGGCATATTACCCAATTTAACTTGTATCCCTGGATTTCTTAGAATTACATATGTTTAATTAACTTCACATAGCACTTGGAAACATTTCAGTATGCATAGGTAATTCTCCCGCCATAGCAGGAGAAATCGTGTTTGAAATTAATAAATACTTTCTCACACTCTGCATTTTAGGTGAAAAGATACAAAATAAGTACGTATAGGTAAGTAAAAAAACTCACTTTTAAATTAATTAATTTACATAAAAGTATTTTCAATAATAATGAATATCAATACTAAAGACTTTAAACTTACAAAAGACACCTGGTAGGGATATTAGTCTCTGTTAAACTAGATTAATTTGATAATGACATTACGGGACAGCTTAAGCCTAAGGCCATATTCCGTCGAAAAAGACACGAGTATGTACCGTTTTCAAACAGCCTTATTAAGTATGACAAAGACAGATCATGATGTCAGCTATTGGAACTAACTAGAAATCCCCTGGAAGATAAATGACATCATGTACACCCCATATCGCAACTGGATCTGAACAGTAATGAGACACAAAATTATGAAATGTTGCACAAATATCTTAGGAAAATTATAATGGATATACGGAGCGTAGCAACAGAAAATAAAATGATTGAGACAAAATAAGAAAGAAAAGAGTTGGATAAAAGATTCAAAAAGAAACAAAGGAAGTTATATATCTTACCTAACTTTCCATATCTCTAGTAGAAGAGATAACGTGAGTGCCAAAAGGAAAACTTCTTACGGTTCACATTTTCCACATATAGGTGACGAAAAATGCAGGAAGGTATGATGAGTCCATACATTGACGACGTTATTCCATCAAGCATTTTGTATCTAGAAAACAAAGGCATATACAATGTAACATTTAAAACTTAGTCGATACCAACCTACATTTATTGTAAATATACGCTTATTGAATCCAAAAAATACGCCGCTTCTTTGAAAAATACATTACAATACACATATCCACAAAAAAGTAATTCGCCGTCTAATATGATTTACTGCTGCAATAATGATTTTCATGAAATTGTAATTGTAAAAATATAAAAATATTTGTAATTGAAAAGTGAACCCTGACCTCGACGGCTACATCAAACTTAGGGTGTAACACATTGCTCATTGCTTTTCATGAGTGCATGTGGAAGCTGCTTTCAAATTCAAAGCACCACACTCCATTTCAAATATTTGCACACTCAGATGCTCAACTACCATATGTATGTTCACTCGATTTTCCTCTAGTACCTATTTTGAAATGCGTAAAAAATTATAATAGAACTAAGACCCTCATTCTTCATTGGTGTTGTCACCGAATTCCTACTTTTGAAACATATGGCGTGCGTACACTACGTGTATGTACACTGGCTGTATATATTGCGCACGCCATGATCTTCATACTCTGCAACGTGTCATTTCAAGTACTCAGAGGAAAAGCTTGTCTCGGTTTATGGTGCCGGAAAAGTTTAGAAATTATTTTTCACAGATTGTCTACCTTGTGAAGCTACAGTATCGAAGGTTCATGAAATCTATTGCACTTATTTTATATATAAAAATATTTTTCTAAAAAATTAAAGTATGTTTCACTATGCATTTTTATGATTATTCTAACCTTCTTTTGGCCAGAGTTACATTATATCTTTTCTCCATTTTTCGACTGGAAGTTCGAGACTATTTCAATAAAAGAGGGTGGGTCTTAACCAGTCTAAAAACTGACACGTACCAAATACACTTTTTGTGATATTGCAAAAAAGCGTATTAATTAATTATAGTAATAAGGCAAGCTTATTAGAGATAAATTGAGCATGGAAACATGAAAGAACGCTTCTTCTCATTTTTAAAAACATTTTAAACAATATTTTAATTTTATTCGAGCAAAGAAAACAGAAAGCACGGTCATCATCTATTAACACTACAACAACGAAGCTGAAGTCAAACTATTCCTTAAGTACATTCTATCTAACTGTTTCAATGCTTGTCCCGAAGTGGACTCATAGTTAAATCGCATATTTTCGCCAAAAAACAGTACGCAGATTCATTCCTTTTTATTGACACTTTTAGGTTCATATTCAAAACAGGTTTTACACACAAATGTTTGCATTATGAGAAAGAGTTAGCGCATATGGCTAAAGCTTCAAGATCTCATCATTCCTCAACATTAAAACATTATTTTTTGCTTATGTGTATTTTCCCAATTGATTCCTTTCCTCCACAGCTCCGTTTATTTTTTTATACTCTCTTCCCATTGATTCATCTTTTTTTTTATTTTTTTGTATAACCATATGCAAGGTGCCTCCAAATTACTATATACTGTATTTCCTCGAATGTAAGTTCATGAATATTTCTACGCTTTACTCTGTACTTCAACTGCTCATTGGTTTTTTTATACACACCAAAGGCCAGGGTGCTGGACTTCCACTCAATCTTTTCTTTAAATTCCTCATGATGCCAAGACAATCTTTATTCTGATTCCTTTTAATATACTTCCTTTGCACTTTATATCAATATTGCCCAACTGTGAAAATCCTAAAATTTCAAATTCGTTGCAGAGCATGTGTATGTGCATGTGTATGTCGGTGCGGGCGTGCGTGAAGGTGTGTGACTGTGTGCGTGTGTAAAATTGCCGTGATGAAAGACAAGCATTGCGATGACTCCCTTAAGCTGGTGGAAGCAATGATAATTGCTCCTGGTATCAGCACTTAGGCCATATAAGTCGAAGGGATGGACACAGGTGAAAGGCGGTCCACGCTTTCCTAAGGCAGCTGCAAAGACGTCTGACTGTAGTGGATAAGTCATTTGAGTGATGGTATCATGTTAAAAATACCATTGACGAAGGTAACGGGAAACTCCGTTATTCATCTCAAGAAAATATGATGGATATAATCATGAAAATCAGTCAAAGCCATCACAAGACTTAGCCCTTAATATGGGACCCGAGAGGGTTCATTATGTAGTTGTAGCAAAAATGCCGCTTGCCACCCTCAGCGTCTAGGGAATAGATAGGCCTAATCAATTGCATGCACATTCACTAACCTCGTGTGTTTTGTTGCCAAAACCCTTCCTATATGACCGCATTAGAATGCCATTATATAATGTAGTGCTCTTAACAGTATTTCTTGCTCCTCTTTGTCTGTGTTTAAATTTCCCCTCGTATGTTTGCATTCGAGTGGGATGCAAGGATTTTTGCATAAGTTTATACGCCCCTGTGGGTATAGTTTTGCAAATATGTATTGATTTTGCATGTGGTTTTGTTCCTTTTTACGGGTGGTGACCTAACACCCCCCGCCATACGCCTTTGCGGCGGCTTGTGGGGCATTATGTAGATGTAGATGAGGGTGAGAGGCAAGAATACCGTAGTAGTCACCATAGGAAATTCTAGCATAGCGGATTTGAAAGGTGTAGCTGCGAAAAAGACATATCAGAGAATCAAACCAGTTAGAATAGAAATGTGGAATGTAAGAAAAATATTTAGGAATTTTAAATATATATACAAAATATAAAGCGGAAGATGGAGAGAGCAAATATAAATATTTTAGGGCCTTGCGTGTTGAGATAGAATGATAGTGGGAATCACTGAAACGAGCCCTACAGAGAAATATTAATGGTTTGTTAAAAGAGCATCGGGAAAAGTGTTGTAAAAAATATAAATTTTAGATATTACCAAAATACCTCAAAATTCTCCGAGTATATCTCTTGAGCGTCGACATATGTACTTTTTCCATTGAATTTTTCACGACTCAAGGGCTCCCTGGGTAGGCAAATTCCAGAAGGCATTTAAGATCACGCGTGAAAGCTTCTTTGACGGCATCAAGGGTTCCATGGTGGGAGGATTTAACTTTTGGGAATAGGAAATAGTCTGCTGGTGCCAAGTCGGGATTGTAAGTGGGATGTGGAATCATCGCGATGCCGCTGCTGAAGGTCTTCGCCAACAGACACTCGACTCTGCTTTTGGTCGTCCATCAAGACCTTCGGGACGAACTTAGCGTAGATCTTTCGCATTGCCAAATTTTCAGTGATAATAGTGTACCCTGTCATTTTATCAATGCCAATACAATCTCTGAATTCAGCACACGTTCGAAAAAAATTGTTCGCGATATGCCTATACAAATCCTGTGCATAAGAAAGACAGCGATTGGTGGATGTTGTATTGAAAATAAAGTAGAAAGAAGAAGAGTACACACGTTTCATATATGTGCAATAATATTGTTAGTAAATTTAAATGTGGAAAAAATGACGTAACTTTCTTCAGGTCTGCATTCCGACAAGTAACCATCATGGAGAAGAAAAAGGGTGTAAATTCAATTGGAGGCAATAATTACGCGCGTCTCTACAATAAAAACAAAGGTGGCGTGAGATTTAAACATTGGAGTGGTCTAAGGTAGAGATATGGCAGAAATATCTCTGGGACTGGAAATATATCAGAAAGGGACTCTGGTTTAGGAACAACGAATGAAACATTATCGATCTGAAAGATAAATGGTTTATCGTATCGAATACTTGGTTTAAATCCCACAGTAGGTGTAAGTATACATGGAAAATGCAGGTGGATTCGGAACGATATCAGTTACACTATATTACATGCATGTGCAGATGCAGATAAAGAACTATTGTGTTTATTTCTAGTTTCACTGAAGTGGGTGTGGATTTGGAACAAAATTTGGTATTAATGAAGTGCCATGGCATATCCAAGAGAATTAAACAGGGAAAAAGTTTTAGGTTATGGATATTGAAGCATTTACTGGAAAAAAATGGAGTATCGGTAGACAATTGAGAAAACCAGGAATGAAAAAAGGGACCTGAGTGTTTTATAAGAGAAATGGTAGCATATCAAAAATAGGATACCAAATAGATCAAAAAATTTATTGTAATTTGTATATAAAAAGGAAAACATGGTCCACACGAGAGAGAATTAGAAACATAGACGGGAGAAGGAAATGAAAATATATAAATACAGAGTTCGTTGCGAGGAGGAGGGGGGAGAAATATATTGACAATAATACGCGGAGTAAAATAATAAACTGAGGTACGAATCAAAGAGGAAAAAAGAAATCATATTTGGGAGTGTAAAATGGGGGTGAAAGATACAGAAAGTTTACGTAAAATAACCACCTCAAAAAAAATTAAAGAAGCATTGCTAAAAATAAACACTTCAAAATATATGACTGAACAAACGGATACAGTTAAGTTAAAAGAAGGATGGTGATATTTATTTATTCATACATATATAGAAATATACCCTGCAAGCCCCGCCATGGCGTGTGGCAGCGGGTGAATACACACCAGAATCATTTTACCCGAACACGACCCTACTCCGGTCGAACAATGTTATTATGATACCCTATTGTTCGTGGAAAAAATGACATCTTAAATCTCTCTGTTTTACACTTAATCTCTCTTATTTAATTAGTATAATCTCTCCTAACATGGTGCGATGGGTATGGTAATATATTTTCAACATCACAGATATCCAACAGATTCAACCAAGATGCAGTGAAAGTTCGTCATTGTCAGGAAAATAAATGTGCACTTGACACGGTTTTATTTGTAACTTACAACGCGTTTTATTCCATCGGACCAGCTTCAGATACAAGACAAGATTCAAATTCTGATACATTACATGTATACCTTTTTGGGGAAGGGGGAATGAAAAGAGGAAATATGGAAAACAAAAAGAAACAGAGAGACCAAAGAAATGGAGATGTGAAAAGAGGTTGGGGGGGAAAGCACTTGTGGTGATTATTTAGAGGACGGCGGCAGGTAGCTGGAATCCTGTCAGTAGGAAGGAGGAAAGCCTAAAGCAGGGTTAAGCAGGAATGGGACGTGGAAGAGGACAGGAAGGCTGAGGGATGAGACTCAGACCGGTCATAAGTGATTCTAAGTAGGACAGTACATATTAAGGGAATTACTGGAGCGATTATTTTAGAGTAATATTCAGCATAGAGAACGAGATCCAGAAAGGGGTTGTTAAATAATTGAATATGAAGATAGGAAGAAGTGTAGACAACAAAGAGTAAGTTAAGAGTAAAATGTTATTAGTAAAGGTGAAAGCAGAACCGACGAAATCAGTCATAGTTCAAGTAAACATTCCACGAAGCAATCATAATGAGGAAGAAGTCAATATGATATACGATCAGTTATAGGACATGATCGCGTGTGTTTCTACAGGGACATATTAGATAGTAATTTGGGATTGGAAATGGACGGTAGGCGAAGGAATAGGTGGTTATGAGGTGAGGAACTACGGATTTGGCACGAGGAATGACAGCGGGGAGAAAGCAATTGAGTTTTGCCGGGAATAGGGGTTAGTCATCATCAGCACTTTAGAACTCCACAAGAGGCGTAGGTATATCTGGAAAATGCCAGGTACAAAAAAAGGTGTAAGTTAGATTATAATATGGTTATGGTTAGTTTTAGGAACAGTGTGCCAATTCGCACTGTCGGGAACGAATGCGGACTCTGATAACACTTAAGCTGCTATAAAATGTAGCTTCCGTTTCAATGAGATAGGGTGGAGGCGGTGGGTTAGATAATGAAATTTAGAAGCAAAACTGAATTTACAAGGGAGGAGTATCGGCAAGCCGTAGAGAAAATTATGAATGAGGAAAAAGAGCTGAGTACTGAGGAGGAAAAATGGATATATATAAAAAAATATCTAAAGTGCAAAAGACCCTATAGAAAACTTAAATGGGAGAAGGAAAGGGAACCAGGGTTCACGGATGTGATGATTAGAAAGATAGATGAAAGAAGTAAATGTAAGGGTATAAACTGAATGTACGTAGAAGGGAGTACAAACAATTGAGTAATTAAATGAGATGCGTTACAAATAAAAGAAAGGAAGAATAATGGAAGACGTAGTGAAAGGATATTGAAAGTTTACAGAAGTAAGCTGATACTGGTGCGCTGAACAAGAAGGTTAAAACACTATTGGTAAAAAAAGGGAAGATCTGTGCAAACAGTAAGAGGCTTTTGAAATGTTCGTGTGGAGGATGATCGAGAAGATGAAATGGACCGGAAGGAAAACAAATGAGAAAGTGATAGGTATGGTGGGCGATGAGAGGGGATTGTTGGAAGGAGGCATGAAAAACGTGAGAATAGAGTAATAATTGGCAATAGGATGTTGAAGACTATGATAGAGGGGAGAATGCTAAGTAAACGAGGAAGGAGCAGGAATACGATAGGGGTAAAGGGGGGTAAAGCAGGTTCACAGAGAGGAAGAGGGTATGTGTACTAGAGTGGGATGTTGGGTTTGTGTTTTGTTAGGAGTCACAAAGTTTATTTATTTGGTAGTTTTGTCCATCGAAAACCAACCTTAACAGATAGATTACCTAATAATATTTTAATATCATATGTTTAATAGCAAGATATAATATAAAAGTCCTACCTTATTTTAACCCACTAGATTTATCGGAAGTAATATAGGATGAGAAGTTGTGTAAAACACAATATAAATTTTGTATTTGGTATAACGATAACTTTCAATTAGAAAGAAACTGTGGGATGCGGTGGAGAAGATAAGTAGCGGCATCCAACATACTATATTTATCCGCGAATATAAAGCCTGAAAAATTCTAATTATAAATTTTCATAAGTCTGACGATATCCGGAAACTAAAAGTACATATGAAAGGAAAAAAGTGACATCAGATTAAGGTCGTCTGTTCTTGTACCTACAACTTTAAAGGGACGGAAAACGTCGGAAATAAAAAGAACAGAACAGTGATTCGATCTTAAAGGTAATAAGAGAAACATTGATGAGCAATGCATCAGAAAAAGGGTAAAAAATAAAATATAGAGTGACGGTTTTACTGGATAACTTTGCTTAAGATGAAAGAGCAAGGTGATACACAGGAGCTAAACATAAGAAAGAGCAGGGAATTACGAAAAGGTGGATTTACTACCGGAAAGGATCCTTGAATAAATTGGAATTAGATTAAGGTGAGATGGAAGAGGGCAATAGGCGGGGAACCGAGGAGTGAAATACGTGAGTTTTGTACACGCATTAGGTGAGGAGCGTGGAAAGAATACTGAGGAGAAGAACCAGGCAGTAAAAAATCAGCAAAAGAGAAGGAGATACGAGTGAAACTTAGAAGGCTTCTCAACCTGGAAATGATTACATTTTTTATTTCCTGAAAATAGAGCGTGTGTTAAACCAATGATCACCTCTGACTTTACTAAAACGGATGAGGAAAGAAGGGTTTTACTGTATTCTGTCTTTCCTAGTAGCGAGTCTATACACTAAGCAAAGCGTTTGTATTTTAAATCCCGATTTAACAAGTAGACGCAGAGTTGTATTTTTGGGGAGACGAGCGACATCTTTTGCTTTAATTACTGATAGGGGAGTTATTTCGTAGGAGTAAGATTTCAACGGAAAAAAAGGAACGGTGATGAAAAAAAAATTGAATGATGTGGAATTTCGGCAACACTTTCGAGATTTACTATCAAGAGAAGAAATGGTACAGGGTAGTACATGCATGGTTCGTCCGGAAAATAATTGTACTGATTTTTTCCCGCCGCTCCAGGCGCGCCCAGCACTGCTCTGACGGGCTGCGATTGGAGTGGGGTATGTTGGCAAGCGACGCTGAAAAAGGCAGTCGGCTCTGAGCTGTGGTGTAGTGAGGAGCTCTGTTAACGCGAACCTCCACGCTCGACCCACGTCACGGAACGCGATGCCGAAGTTTTTGGAGCAGCGTTATTCCATCAAATTTGCGGTAAATCTTGGGAAATCGTTTACCAAAACTGTCGGTATGATTAACCAGGCTTACGGGGAGTTAGCTATGTCCAGAAACATGATCTTTCGGTGGCACAAGATGTTCGTGGAGGGCAGAGTAGAGGTCGACGACGAACCACGGCCTGGACGCCCATCAACGACACTCACCGACGAAAATGTGCAAAAATTTCACAATGTACTGAACTCTGATCGTCATCTTAGTGTTCGGATGATAGCAAAGCAGTGTAATACGCCAAAAACAATAGTGCACGAGATTATTAGGGACCAATCACAGATGCGAAAAATTTGTGCAAAGTTGGTGCCGAAAGTGCTCAGTGATGATCAAAGACTCAATCGTTTGGAAATCGCGACACAAATTGCGGATCACTGCAAAAATGATCCACATTTTTTAGAGAACGTTTCTGTTCCCGACGATAAAGAGGAATTTGAAAGGAACGCGATACGGGATTTTGGACGCCGTCAAAGAGGCCGTGACGACGTGTCTTCGAGAGGTTCCCGATGATGCCTTCGCGGGAGCGTTCCAGGAATGGGAACGCCGCTGGAACAAGTGTATGGACTCACAAGGGTCCTATTTTGAGGAATATTAGCTTAAGATATGTAAAAGTGTAATAAATGTTTTTTTCCTGAGCTCAGTACACTTATTTTCCGGACGAACCCTGTAAGTTTATATATTTTCTACAGTTAAAATACCCAATATTATTTGAGGGCATTGCTGAAAAATGTGTAAAGAGGAAGGGATTTCGCAAGTAGAATTAATAGTTTAAATGGTTATTTTTGTCAATAAAACAGACAATTTATTCATATTGTGAAGTTTTTTTGCCACATTTGACATAGAAAAGAAACTCACATATTTATTTTTGGGGTTTCGAAGGAACAGCCGTCATATTCGGAAGTCAATAAAATGGTGTTTGTGGGTATACACACACTATTTGCATGTATGTATATACATATAATGTATATCAAGTTAGTACTAGCGAGCAAAAACAAAACCACAGAAACACAAAAAAGAAAAGAAAGCGCGTTTTTGCGTTCGTTCGCAAGTGCTACTTTTATATACATTATTATTCACATCCGTATGTAAAAATGTACTCATTGGGTATGAAATTAAAACAGTAAAAACTAGCGATGGAAAGGAAGAGGTATATTTTGAGCAGAGATTGGATTAGATTGTAATATTATGTCCTTATATCAGAAGATACAACTACCTGCAGAAAATGCGTAGTCTAAAAATAGCCTTAAAAATTCCACGGATGACAATAGGAGGAGAAGAGTATACCAGTTGGATATTTCCTGACAAATGACAGTTTGAGATTATCAGGTACTATACAGGATTCTTTGTTGATACATGTGATATTATAGCCATGTACCAAAACAAATAATCGAAAAACGAAGAATCAGCACGTACTAATTGAAAAAACTAACGCGAACATTATTTTGTATTTTATCAATGTTCATCATCATAATCAACAAAACTGCCAGTCTTAAATAAATAAAAAAAAATAATATTCAATTCTACCAATAATGTTTGATTAAAATCTTAGATATAATAAAAGAAAGCGGAGAATAAGAATGAGAACTTATTTAATGTGTGCATCGTTAACGATTATATACATTGAGTTCAGAGAACCAACGCAGTTTTTCTGCCAGAAGAAAAGAATTAATAAACAGTTTTATTCTTGACAGAAATAGCATCACGGTCAAATAGAAATACGGGCGAACATGCTTCCAACGTGAGTTATAAGGCCATTCAGTTGTATAGCTGAGAATTTGCGATAGGCAAACAAATAAAATATTACTCGCCCATAATTGTCTACAACCGTTCCTCTCTTCGATATTGCCTGGATTCATCCTCGGTGCAATCCATTTCGAATTCATTTTGCTGAGAGACAAAGCTCAAACTGGGGCTCGAAAGAGGATAGGGAAAATTCTCCATAAGAAAACAAAATAATATGTAAACCATGTAAAAAAATACAGTAGAAATCCTCATCGGAATCGCCAAGGATTACATCCAGCGAAAAGTACGAGGGTTCAATTTCACGAAATTGAGACCAGGTTTAGCACGAAGGTATTACATCGGAGGGTCGATGTTCTCGTTAGGAAATCGGTTTGGAGAGGACAAAAAGAACCAGCCAACCAGCATAAAAGGAAATGGAAAAATATACAACCATGGGACATGATACCGCCGTCGGCGAAAAGGGAGCGTTTGAATCCAAAACACAGGTCATTGGAGAAATTGGAAAATTAAAACTGTAGCTAGGACTTCGCCAGTGAAGGCGGCCTCTAAAATAAGGGGCAAGGAATACTCACAGTTGTTTGAGTCCATCATTAAATGCTTCTGGTAAAACTATCTTCCTCGGTGCACTTTGTCACTAAATAAGAACTGCGTAATAATACCGCGATATACGCGCCTTCTGCCCATAGAACATGATGCGGGAGCCAGAGGCGGATTCAATATAGAGGACATGACCTCACCCTCGAGATGTGATGTTGGCTTTAAATTTTTTTAATAAATATTAGGTACTTATGTACCTGACACTACGTTTGAATTACAGTTGCATTCAGAGAATAAAATAATTTACTGAAGGGTGCGTTGTGGCCTTTTTTTGTTGATTGTTGTTTTGTTTTTTTTGTTGTACGTTTTTAATTTATCATCATTTCAAAATTAATTTTTACACAAACGTTATTAAAACTTCTTTGGTTCCCGTAAATAATTTTTATTTCACGTGGAGAATTGTCTACAAACCCTGCTAAGAAAAAGGATTTTTTAAATGCTTTTCTATAAGATCTGGGTTGTAAGTAAAAAAAAAAAGAGTAAAATACATTTCATAAAAGTCAACCTTAAATAAACAATATTATGTTCCCACCTACATAGGTAATTTAACACCAGGAAAACGGTTTTTTTATTTATTGTAGTCGTTCATATTTGACCCCATGTAGAAACACCACTTCCAGATTAATCCACAATGATAATTATTCTTCAGAAAACCAATAAAATTTAAATATTTGTTAACAAATGACTTCTGAGTAGAAATTTAATGGTCATTCGCCCTTCATTAACTTTAATTTAATTCATCCAAAAATTCATTTTATTTAAACTAATTCATCACAATTTATACAGTTTGAAATCTAAGGAGGACAAACTAAGAATGCTACGTTGATCAAATGTCAACTGTTTATTAGAGTAATGATAATAGGAATAGATTCGTTCGCCAGGATTGCTTTTTGTTGAGCAAACCTTGAAAAGACGCATTCCTGTCCTATCATCTTATTAAGCTTGTGATACGCACCGTTCCACCTGCCTCACCAATTCAGGGTTTGTCTTTTATCTGGCTTTCGATCCATTTTCTTATATTATAATATGATATAATAGAATTAAAGCCAATACCGTATACGAAGAATGTAGACAAGGTTGGAATAATGAAATATACTGGAATATTTTATCCATAAACCGAAATTAGGGTATTAATATTTGTCGTCTTGGTTTGTTACCTGTGCTTTTTTAGGGTTAATCTAGGCTATCTCCTCCGAATAACTTCTAAACGAAAGAAGCATCTTTTTTTTCTAAAAGAGCATCAAATTCTATAACTGACACAATTCTTCGCATGGACGGGATGGTGCGGTGGGCCCGGGTTCGAAATCTGGAGACGACAGATATTTTTAGTGGTGTAGTATCCCTACTTTAGGTACTTTGTGGAGAGCACTTTGGGTGAGTACGCCGTCCGTCGGATGGGACGTTAAACTCTAGACCTCTTGACGCCTTTCGTTCAGAGTAATCTAATGCCGACGCCAGGTTTCTCTTCACCCTTCCTCCTTTTCTATCCATTGCTAATGGAGGAAATGACTTCAGCTGTCGGACGCCTCCTCTAAATCTACTACTGACACAATTCTTCGCTTGACGTGTTACAATCGTCCCAAGGACTACTATAAAACCTCAATGAAATGAAACTTCGAACTTAAATTCGGGAATTGCTAATTTGATGGAACCTCTTTGAGTGAATTGGCACAACCCGAGGGATGGATTTTCCATGGTCATTTTGTATAAAATTCCCTGCTTCAGTAAATTAAGGAAGGAGAGAAAGCAATTTCTTTAGACATTTTTATACGCCCCAAAGTTGAGATTTTCCCCTCCTGCAGCCTTTTTTCACGGGTCGTTAAATCGCCCTTTAAGGTAGCAGAAAGAACAAAGACGACCACTCAAGTTCTTTTCACCGTGGGTGACACGGAATATGATTTGAGGGTGTTTTTTTTGTCAGAGAGATGTGGAGAATTCCTGATGAGAAGGATTAGCAATAATAGTGGCTCAAAGTGCCGAAGCGAATCGTTTATCCTTTTGAATTATGGCCGCGGAGATTTCGGACACTCACTCACACAGAGAGATCGCCCACGCCTCGCTCCGAAATTCCCTTCGCTCACCGCAGAATTCAAAATGCCAGAAAGTACGGGGAGGGAGGATTTAAAAATGTGGGCGTTGAGAGTTTGTGCGTGGGAATTTGCCGGACCCGACGCCAGAATTGCTTCCTCTAATTTATGTAACTTTTAAATGGATTTCACTGCACGTCCAACTTCGTGCTGCTCTCAGGTTTCGGAAGAGGAACGATATTGATTTGTTTTTGGCGGGATGAGGTACAATGCAAATCCCTAGAGCGAGAGATAGGCGAAAATAGTAACAAATTCGGCCGCTAAGAGGGACCTAAAATAATGATTAACGCAATATAAAAGATTTTGTTGAACAAGGAAACAGGAATGTTTCACCGGTGCATCCATACTACGTTCTTCCCTGAATTTTCATTTAAGTATTTGTGTATTAGTCTCTAGCGCAATACTATCTTCTTAACGATTCCAAAAAATATTCAAAGAAATGGTAAACCTAGAAATTTGACAATGCACAGCAGTAGTTGAAGAGTGTTGAGGGGCTCGGGGTGGTAGGCGCACATATAAAAACTATTAGTTCCTATATGCAACAAAATATTAGCTCATATTTAAAACCTTCACACATACATCCCTATATAAACCATTCAATAAACACCTAAAACATAACACGTTTACGTAATAGCATGCAATGTGATTCCTCCCTTCTTAAGGTGAGTGAGGGTAATGAGTCCCTGAATTTGTCTACCTCGGTGTTTGCCTCTCAATTTCATCTCCATGGTCAAATTCGTGAACAAATATTATCTACGATAATTATTCCCTCCCCTCTCATGGACTACAACCTTAACTTGACAGAAAGGCTTGATCTTTCCGAGGAGACTTAGACCTGTGCCGGCGACGGCAATAAAAATACTGGCATAGGGATCACCCATGTCGGCAAAGGATAGGGGACAGACGAAAGTAGCTCTCGCACGGTCTTTTACTTAGTGAGACGTTTGCAATGGAATCTGACCCCATCGGGGTGGCCTTTGAATCCTGGTGTCACGTTAGAAACACTATTGAGGAATATAACGTGAAACCAGCTCAATTAGCATTCCCAAGAATATAATGATAGGCAGTATAGAGGATATGAGTCCTTGCAAATACGGGACTCTGCCCTAACGGCCGTGTGTCGTACCCGGCAGCGCAAGAGATAAGGCTTCCGCGGTGGTCAGCTCATAGAATCCTTGCAAAGCATAATCTACAGCAGCAGCACAGATGACGCAGATGTAGACGGTAATAGTTGGAACAGGAACTGGGACTATTAGAACATGTTTAGGACAAGAAAATTAGAGAATTCAACGCTAGAGATAAAAAGTGAATATAAAGATATTTTTGGCTAAAGAGAGGTGGAATTGAAAAATAGCGGAGATTACTGGAGTGATAGTTATGGAGAAATATAAAATGGAGGGAACGAGAGCCATAATATTGAATAAAGAGGTAGGAAGAAGCGTAGTAAACATAAAACAAGCAATGGATGGAATATTATTAGTTGAGGTAAAAGCAGAACTGACGAACTTAGTCATTGCTCAGGTATACATGCAACCGAGCAACCATAAGGAGGAAGACGTCAATAGGATATACGATGAGTTAGATGATATAATCGCGGTTGTCCCTACAGGGAAAAATTTGATAGTGATGGGGGATTAGAATGGGACGATAAGCGAAGGAAGAAATAGTGATGAGTTTAATGAATATGGTTTTACTTGAGAAATGACCATGGTGAGAAAGCAATTGAATTCTGTAGGAGACAGGGATTATCCTCACCAATACTTGGTTTAGACACCACAAAAGGTTTTGGTATGCATGGGAAATTCCAGATGAAAGGTACCAGTTAGATTGTATTCTCGTTAGGCACAAGTTTGATGACAGGAAGGTCAATTCGCATAGGTTCTCTGGAGCGAATGCGGGCTGTGACCGACCACATTACGGTTGTTATCAAGTGTAGTGTCCGCTTCAAAAAGATACGGGCAGTAGGATCGGGTTGGGAAATGGAATGTAGAAACATTTACTGTATTAACAATGAAACACTGCAGCAGATTGCTGACAATATCATGAGTGAGGGAAAGGTAGTGGGTATTATAAAAAGTGACATTGGAAGCCGCAAAGTAAACCACAGGAACTGTTAATAGACAAAGAAACCGTAGTTCACGGATGATATGAAAGGTCAGAAGTAAATGGACGAATGTCAATGCAGAGTTAGGTGAATGGAAGTAAAAAGAGTAAAAATAATAATTGAAACGGGTAACAAATATAGCAAAAAAAGCATCGTGGGAGACGCTGTGCGAGGATAAATTCTGCAGATGAAGAGTGAAATCTATGCGCTATGCAAAAAGGATAAAACAATATGTTGAAAGAAGAAGGGAAGATCTTAGATAATAGTTAGAGATAATAAATAGTCGGGTAAGATAATAGTTGAAGTAGAAAAGGCCTAGAGAAATGGAAGGAATATATAGAAGGACTGTTTGATAAGAACTCAGGCCAAGAGACTTAGCTACAGAAAGAGTATATCAAGTAGATGAAGATAGGTTAGGTTCAAGCATACTCGACAATGAGGGAGGAATGGATTTAACGAAGATGAAATCTAATAAGACTGTGGGGGTATATAATATTCCTATTGAAGGTTTAGGAAAATGTGGGAAGTAGAGTCTTTGTGAAATCAATTTTAGTTCCTATTCCTAAAAAGAAAAAGACTACAGTATGTGCAGCCTACAGACAATAAATTTGACTTCCCATGCAGCTAAGGTGGCATTCAAGATCATCAACAAAAGGTTGGGGAGCAAAGGACGGGATGACAGTTCGGATTGAAGGAGGGTAGAGGCACGCGGAATGCCATTGCAGTAATGAGATCACTAATCGAGAGGAATATAGAATACAACCAGAATCTATTTGTCATTTTAGTAGACTTATAAAAGGCGTTTGATAGAGTAAATTGGGAAAAACTACTGAGTATATTGCAGAAAATATGAATAGATTGGAGGGACAGGAGGCTAATCCGCAACTTGTGCATGTCTCTGACTGCTCAGGTGCGGTTGGGGAACGGAGAGTCCAGATTGGCAGTGATAGGAAGATGGTTAAGGAAGGAGTGTCTATTATCACCGGCGCTATTCAACTTATGTGTTGAAGAAATAATTAAAAGCCATGGGTTGAACTTGAGATAGAAATGAAAATCAGCCAGGAATCCGTAAAATCAGTTTTCAGTCAGAGGTTTTCTGACGATCCATTTTACTTTGTCAGCCAGCCAAGGAATTGCAAGCATTCCCCGAATGAATCGGGAGTTCAGAATAAATACTACATTAAATTCAACAGTGATTGCTATTGAACAAATCTAAATCTATATGAGATGAGAATTTGTGTAAATATACGAAGGTTGCGATGTTTTCTAGAAGGAGAAAGGCTAAGTTAAACGTTGAAATAGGAGGGCAGAAACCAGAACCGGTGGAACTGTTTACGTATTTAGAAAGTGTTATGTACCAAAATGGTCAAAGTAGTAGGGATGTATAAAAGAAGAAATGCACTAGGCTAAGAGATTTTTATAAGGAGGAGGGAATTGATGACAGGGGCGTTTAGTAAGGATGTTAAGAAAAGGTTCGCAAAACTTTGATATGGAGTGTAGTATGTTCGGCGCGGAAATATGGTCACTTGAGCAGAAGGACAGACAAAGATTAGAGGCTTTTTAAATGTGGGCGTGGGGAAAGACGGAGAAGGCCAATTGGACCAAAAAGCTCGGTGTTCCTATAACAAGAATAAAGGAACACCGAGCTTGTTTTAAAAATAACATCTCCGCATCACTATTCGCCAAGCACTTGAGAGATTGTGGCCACACCAGCGATTTTACTCCCGAATTTTTACATTTTGAGAAGAAAGGGTACCGTCTTGATACGCTGGAGCAGTTGGAAATCCTTCAACACACGAATTACGGGGAAGATGTTTTGACCAACGATTTTCTTTACCCTTCACATTCCCCGTTATTGTTTTTTCCCTCACCCCCTGCCAGCTCACCTGAAACCAAGTGAGACTTTTTCAACAATGTAGCGACTCCTCCCAACCCACTACTGAGTCACCTAACTAATTACTAAGTGCCGTTCTCCCAGTTCATAATAATCATTTCCCTAATCCTCTGCCAACTAATCTGATGTCAGGTGGGCTTTTTGCAACATTGTATTGACCATATCCTTCCAGCTAATTATATAATATTATCCGCCTCAAACCATAGACTTTTAGCCCCCCCTCTTCATAGCTCAACCAATCCTTTCTTTCCTCCCTCCTCTTCCCCTCCGCCCAGAGATATGTATATATACGGTGTTGGATTTGTTTATTTTTACCTGATGATGTTATGCTATATGGAAACCTGGGTAGTAAAAATTAAAAAGTATATGTGGAAAAGCAAAGTGGTTTGATTATTAAAAGTCAGTGGAAGAAAATAACTCATGGGGAGGATATGTATATTATAAAACAATGTTATATACAACCGTGAAACATTGTCTTTTTATTGTAAATATGATATGAGGTTTATTTCTACAAATGTATCACGAAAACCACTATTTCGATTTAAGGTATCATATAAATAACGATCATAAAATATTCGGCCATTTAAAATGAACATGCTGAAGCGCAAACGTATTCAATGGACGGACTGACATCCATCGGAATGGCATATTTTCTCTTATTTCTTGAAAATATCCCTAAACATTTGTTTGTCTCCATTATTTCTGCATATCTAATAAACCAGGGAATCAATGAAGCATGAACTAACCTTCTCTAAATTAATCTTTAATTATAAGTGATTTAATCGTGTCAAAGATATTGAATATCACAAACATGACTATAAGATATTTGCTAATTTTATGGATGCGATTCATAGTTGTGCCTCTGTAAAGTCAATGGAATTTTCTTATCGTTGAATATTATTAAAATAAAATATTATAATTAATATTTTTTAGCTTTGAACACAACAAAAATTCTCAAACTGCCGACGATTAGTGGCTTCACATGATACTATTGCAAAATTCATTGTCGGAGAAGGGTAAGTGCCGCATGATCCATTACGATAGGCACTATTATGTCGTACTTTCTTCACCCTCCTCCTTTTGTTTCCATTTTTGCCCAACATGGGCATTAAACAAAGAGAGGGGAGGTGAAGGCGAGGCTGAGAGAGCGTAAGGCAAACTTCCAGTCAGTTTGATAGTGATACGCGAGGACGTTCGGGAGCCCACCATAATCAGCCCTTTGTGCGATTTTATTCCCTAGACGCCCATACATTTACTGATGAAAGAGATCCTCCATCACATTTTGGTAGATGCGTAGAGGTCGAAAGTATATTCTATTGGGATACCAGCAATAACCTGCAGAAACTAGATAAAAAAGGATGTAAGGATTTTAAATAAGTGGATGACAATTATTATTAGGAGGTGAGCCGTTGAAGTATTGATGTGCCTAGGGAGTAAACTCTGCCATACTTCCAACCTCCGCCTGACATTACTCGCGACAAAATTGCATTTAATCATTCAAACTCCACGTACCTTCCCTCTCCCCTATTTACAATCCAGCATGCCGATTATTTCCCCAACTTCCAACTTGCTTGCTAAATATTCTCCCGTCTATCATTGTATCAAATATCCCGCTGCCCAAACATATATCTCCTATAAGCACTTGTAATTCCTTTTAAAATTCTTTCATTTATCTACTATTCATAATTCGTTTATCTTTTGGTCGATATTATTTTCTAAGCCTTTTTAAAACTGTCGACGTCAAGATCAAGAGTTTATCCCCATAACTTTCATTTCGAGATTCGAAGTGATCCTGCTGCAATACAACTCGAATGATTACACCACGCTATTATGCATCCATAACCTGCCGGAGCAGGGTTATATGAGTTGCAATCTGACATTCTTAATACGAATAGCTTCTGCAGCAATGCACCAAAGCTCTATCAAGATGTGATTAATATTTTATCCGACCTTATCGACCGACCGACCATAAATCTTAATTTACGTGCGGAAGACAAAAATGATATGCTGTATTACAGGTCGACCTAATGCACT
Organism: Hetaerina titia; assembly: GCA_037158775.1. Classification (NCBI taxonomy): domain Eukaryota; kingdom Metazoa; phylum Arthropoda; class Insecta; order Odonata; family Calopterygidae; genus Hetaerina; species Hetaerina titia. The sequence goes on from CM073777.1 coordinate 37,012,221, forward strand.
CTCTTATCAGTTGGAGATTATGAATGTAATTAAAGCTAAAAAGATATTACTATTTGCAAATGGATAGCTTCGCACGTACCTCTCGTTCATTTTCATGAAAATATATTTACCCTATTCGAATATTACAGTACAGAACTAGTATGAAGTATAAAAAGATGAAATGAAACCTATCTATTACTATTCATAAAGAATCAGAACACAAATTAAATATAAACGAGTTTTGCGCATATGGGGATTGGAATATTTAAGTTTTCCTATGGGGCATAATTTCTCAAGTTCATATTGAGATTAGAGCATATATTTGAGTGTAAAAGAACAATAATTATCATTTATTTATACGTCCTGATGCATTATTTTCTTTTGGGAAAACTTTAAATTATTGACTACAGATCAAAAAGGTTTACTTTGTTCTTAAAACTAATAAAAATATGAAATTCGAGAGTAAAAAATTTCTTAAAACATGTAAGCAGATTAAGTGATAAAAGAAAACAACAAATTGCTTGATAAGGGGAAAAGAGAAAGTTTTATGAGAAATTCAAAGGACGAACATGCGAATGCGGAAGACATTGAAAGACAATTGAACGCTGAAGGGTGTAATATTCGTAGAATAAGGAATTTTGCGGAAGATAGGAATAGGAAGGAAGAGAATAGAAAATTGGATAGATTTTAAGAGGAGGAACGTATGCTTAGCTAAATATTTTCTTTTTTCCGATCTCATATTCTTTGAGCATAGTAATTGCGTCATTTTCGTAAACGCTTTCATAGTTTGAGCTATTTTTCTCTTAACGTCACTCGAACTTCTATCGGAATGGTTATTTGTAAGTTTTCACGCGTTTCTGCAATTAATGCAAAGTTATCTCGATATAAGTGCATGTTGATTTCTTTTCCTTTCGCCTTGATTACTTTGAGGCCCCATTTTGAGCTCATTTTATAGCTGACTCATGACATACGTTGAATAGTGTGAGCGAGTTGCCGCATCCTTGAGTATCGTTTTTCCTCGTTTTTTATTTGCATGATTGTTACCACATCATAATAGTGGTGGTAGAATGTCGTAGTAGTTCCTTCAAAGCTCTTTTTGTATCTTAAAAATCAGGCTCATTAAAACGCGCTCGAAGTTCTCCTTAAAGTGCTTGAATCCCAAATTTAATGGCTTATTTATGTTTATCAATTTCCAGCACATTAACCATAGAGTGATATGAAATAGTCAACATATTTTTTGTCAATTATTAAGATACACATGCTCAAATTTTTCAGCATGATCATTAAATGTTTAAGCATAACTATATACAGCTGAGGGAAACGATTAAGTACACAACTTTCGGAAGCCAAATCTTTTTTTCTCCTTACTCCTTCCATCAGGGTATGTTCCTCGTGTTGTACGAGATCAATGAAATGTAAGGGCAACTACGCAAACTTGATATTCCACTATAATTACTACCGAGGTGGGCTAAATTAGGCAAGAGGTATTAAAATGTCATTTTACCAGGTAATATTACCCACGCTTGGTTTAGTTTTGCCTAAGATTTATTTTATCATTCATATATGAAGATACTTAGCTATGACTGGAAAGTATTTTCTCTTATTGCCAACCCAGTGCATAATATATACGTATCCCTTGTCCTTACCAATCGTTGAAAAACTGTCCTTATAATAGCTGATGAACTGAATTTTAGAAAACCAACAGTGCGCACTATTTTAACAGACCGTTTGGGTTTAAAGAAATGTGTGACCAAATCATGCCCTAGCTGCATTGATTGCTCGCCAGTTTCTGGCAAACACTTTGATCAGCTTCCCTTATCATCCTTATTCGCCATATCTCGCTCCATGCCACTGTTTCTTATTCCCAAAATGAAAAAAAGTGATTATGGGACATCACTGAGAAGGGGTGAACACAATAACGCAAGCAACGACGAGAAAACTAAAAAGTCTAACTGCCGAGTATGCCCAAGGATGCTTTAAATAGTGTAAAAGAAGATAGAATAACTAATTATCAACCGATAGAGAGTACTTTGAAGGGGAAAAAATGGATTTAGGCTAAATTTTGCAAAATAAATTTTTTATGGGCTCAGTTCGCGTATTTATTGGACAAGGTAGTATTCTTCCGGTTGAGAAAATAGACGCTTGACACATGGCATAGATTTCAGTTTGCATTTATCTTGGTGAGCATCACCACTTTTATGCCCTTGCCAAAATCCTGGTTAGTACTTCGTTTTTCATTTTTGAGTGCTCTGCAATTTTGGAAACCCTTGTAGCCTACTCCAAACCGCCGTTGCATGTCGGTCCTCTTTTTCCGAACCTGCGAACTGTTGAGTGCTCTATGAGACATGAGAAGTTCCGACATCAACTGTGAACGCACAGTAATTCCACTCGTTTTTCACGCCCGGGTTTTCCTTAGGAATATTTTATTGTTTCCGGGTTAGGGACTTCAAAAAGTTTTACTAAGCACTCAAAAAGCTCGGAGCGTTTTGCATTTATTCAAAGGATTAAGTCGGTCTCGGTTTTTCTCGTCTTAGTGTCTTACATTGCCGAGTGTTTTCACACTCCCTCCAGCAGTGTTTTGCATGAAAATGAGCTTGAGTAATAACGTGCGTGGAACTGCGAAAATTAACTTTTTGATTTATATCGTTCCGAAATTAAGCGGAATGTGAAAGAAATATTCCAAACAACTACATTAAGAGAACCCAACGTTCAGCACAAGAAGATAAGAGGATACATTTTCAGTTACGCGCAAAAATCAACACGAGGAGAGCATGTTATTACTTAGGAAACTGCAACCGTTTGCGAATCCAATGTCACCTCGTCCAATCACTACAATTACAGAAAAAATAAACTGCTTGAATGGACGTGATCTCTCATTTATTTTTATGGATTATTCTTGAATATCTAAGAACATTAACCACCCCTCCGTCGCTGTAAATGATAATGTCGATTTTCAAGGACATACGCAGGAAGTGTGTTAAAAAAATAATAGAAAATATTTCATTCAATTCTATAAATGAAGAAGCTTTTTGGTTTCTTTTCACGCATATAGTTTTTCATTGAAAAACTTAAACCGTTTAAACTTACATCTTCAGATAAAATCAACATTTTCTTTCTCGTTATCGACAGAAGAAGTCTTGTCAGAAATTTTGAAGTTTAAATTCTGTAATATACCAAGGTAGTGACAGTATTTCATCAAAGTAAAAAGTGCTTAAACGAATGATATTTTCTATTTTATCCTATCCTTCCGTTTCTCTCACTGAGGTATTAGTTGAAAAACGTCTAAAGGTATATTTACTATGGATAGCATCGTTAGCATTAAAATGTATATAAACAAATCCAATACATTAGTATTCTTCTGAACATAAACGGAAACGTTTCGCTTTGCGAACTCAATAAATATGAACTAATCCATGAAGCGAAATCACGATCGTTAAATGAATTTCTTAGACAACCGAAAATCAAGAAAATGTCATAGTTAAAAATTTCAGTAGCTCTTGTAAAAACGAAATATATAACAAAAACCAATTCCCCTTCTTTGATTTCTAATTCCCTATCTTCATCTACATCTACATAATGCCCCGCAAGCCACCTATAGGACGTGAGGCGGAGGGTTTTAGGTCATTATCCGTGACCTAACCACCTTACCTAACCACCATCCTAAAGGATGATATTGTAGAGGAAAGGAAAAGGGAAAAATATTCACTAAAAAACCTCCATGAAACGCGCCATGTTTAAATTCATGCTGGCGGAAAATTAGTTCAAAACCAGTGGCAATTTCACCCAATAATATATTCTTTGTAATACGAAAAAAGGAGGGCATTTAAAATAAACTGCAACCACTTATAAGATAACTTCCACTACGCCAAGTCAGATCATGCAGAACTGGAAAATAAGAAGCGAGAGAATTCTATTGATTCATGGACTTGCAACTTAAGAGAGGAAAACTAGGAAGATATACAATGTATGTATGTATGTATGTATGTATTAGCAGAGTGGGAACATCTTTATTAGCCCAATGCATATTCAGTTTTTCAGCAGCATCACCGATGAGATGAAATTAAACAGTTTTTTTTTAAGAAGTACTTTCAAAGAAATAATAAAACTCTGTTCCTTACTATCGACACAAAACAGTGGCATTATCGAAATTTATTAAAGAGATAACCATTTTGTATGCCTGATGCAAGGAAAAAATACTTAGTAGTACGTATTCCTACGATGAATCGGCTTTCACTTATATGTTGAAGTTAAATCCATGTACCCCAACCCATAAAACATAGGCTGAATGAAAGCACGTTTTGGAGTTAAAAAAAGGGGGTGTCATGGGTCAGAAATTACATTACTTACTTCTAACTTTTACTTTTTTATTTCCACCAAATTATTAATTCTCTTTATTTTAACCTAAGATAAAGAGATTCTGTTATGAATACACATATCATGTAGTCTCCTGAATTCCATCTCCGGGTAGTTTTACTATATGGAAAGAGTAGAACTGTTTTCAGAAAAAAATAACTCTACTGACTAGAATTTCAACGTATTTCAATCAGGTCAACTGTTTTTTTTTGTATTTAGAACCTCCTCCAATTTGCACATGAATCCAATGGTGAGACAGTGGACAATATTCCACCACTGCATTTCCTTCCGTATTTTTCTTTTAATCAAAGACCTGAGTCTAATAAAATAAAATTTATCTCCCCCATACCTTCCTACTTGAACATCAGTATTGAAATAAATGGTGAATGATGCGACAGTCCCTAATATTCCATCCACAACAAGGGATCCCATGGCATCAGGTATTGTACTGTACTTTTGTATTGTATTGTACTGTATCGTACTTCCAAGGGCTACAGTTAGGGTCATGAATGATCCATCCACACCCACACTAATCACAGCAGCAAAGTACCCCATTAGCATCACATTTACACTTAGATCCTGGCCACGGAGAACATATTCAGTGAAACTCAATCTTTCTGCTAGATTCCAGTTCTCATGCACTGAGGTGACGCTACGCTCTAAACCCAATCAAGGGGCAGTTGACAATTCGACCGAATTTTCATGAAACGCATCAGCGAGACTCGGAACGTGTTCCAGGAGGCGCAAAAATATTCGCATATCAAAATTTTCATCTTCTCCGACCACCTCTCCCATTTCCCTTTTATTTAGCTCCGTCCTCCAAATCCTACCAGCCCTTCCCTCCACCTCTGCTGCCTCTCGCAACTGGATTATTCTTCCATCTGTATACTTCCACCGTTTCATTTCCCGTTCCTAATTTATTTTTATTCGCCTCGCTTTGTTTTTATTTCTCCCGCACTCGAGAGCATGACGTGGAAATACCTGACGTCATTACACCGCCTGTTATCACGTCAACCCTCGGCGTGGCCTCGTCTCCTGACGGGTATACATTGCGTTGATTCACGGAAAGAGAGATCCTAAGGGCTCATTGTAGATTATCGGTGCCTTCCCTGCCGCCCACACCGTTAAAAACACAAACCCTTAGGGCTATATGAAAAGACAAATGAAGTGTCACATTTTTTTAGAAAATAATCACCATCCTCATGATTATAAAAAAATTATATTCCTTATTTTAGACGATCTCAGTCAGAAAGATAATTATCACGGCATGCATCAACGCATTCCAGGAAAATGTAATAGAGGCCCTTCGCTTTCTTTTATTTCCATTTAATGGTTTAAACAACATTAATTTTATTGAAACTGGAACCATATATTATATTAATATAAAGACAACTTATCATAAATACAACATCATTTTTCATCATTTTATTCTTTTTAATGCGCTTCTACGCATATCAAATTTCATTTAAAAGTAACACTGTATTTTCACCACTAATGAAACACTAAGCCAAAAGCTATTATAACACCTGAGTGTAAAAATTGAAAAACAGTGAATGAGATAGAGAGAGAGTGAGAACAGAGAGAGAAAAAACACGTGGATAAATTAATAAAATAATCTCCAAAGAGAAAAAAGACTTAACAATATAACCTAAATTATTATATTTCTTGATTACATTACCGCTTTAATCTCAATTTTGGACTGATTCCGAGTGAAAAGATTTAAATCAAAGGCGTACTTGGAAGGAAAATGAAGAATAATCACAGACCCATATAGCTAACGCTAAATAATATACGACAGAATTAAGGCATCCACAAATAACACCATACTATAAGCTTACCATTGACGGAAATATTCATAGTTAAAGCATTGCCTTGGTAGCAGTAATTCCTTGAATTCCACTTCATAATCGGTTGAGACGGGTGATGAGTTTAATTATGTTCTTTCATTTTAATGATGGCTAAGTCCTCGAATATAGGAACGAATACTGAATATGTGATTAGGAATTTAACCGTTTGGAGAATGGAGATTGGGTAAACAAATGAAGTATCGGTACGTTTTAATTCGTAGCCACCTCCACAGAAGGGATTCAACGGAGCCATTTTGAGTAATCCTTGGATAGAGCGTATTTGAAATGAGGCGTATTCATAATCCTTTCCCGTTGAATGGTTAATCATCTACTGAGTTTATATTGCTGGGCTAAAGAACAAATAAGAAGATATTATGAAGTAATTATGGGAATCATACCTTCATATTTTTAATAATTTTTTAGCCATTATTAAGCATTATTTTACGGTATTATTTGCATTCTTGGCTTTTCCAATCTCTTCAAAATCTACATGCTCACAAAGTGGAAATATGTTCGTCATTTTTATATCTTCTATTGGAAAAAAATCAATAATAATTATATGCCGGACATATTAGAAGAGTAGAGTAAATATTTTGTTATTTAGACAAAAGAAAATTTCATCGACATGCTAATTTGCTTACATGGCATTAAATGATTGAAATTGCTGTAATTTTATGTTTTAACTTTGTGATGATAAAATAGTTAAATTTATTTATGTGATTTTCATAATTTTCCACTAATATATAAAGAGAGAATTAACTTATTTTATGATTTATAATACCTGTACATATGTCATTCACAGTAAATATCTATTCAATATCAATATTAGTATTGAATACTATCAAATCATCATAATAGTATCGCAGATAAATAATTACCTTTCACACCTATTCAACCTCACCTATATATATATATATATATATATATATATATATATATATATATATATATATATATATATATGCATGTATAGCTCCCCTCCAATGGACTACAACCTTGGCGTGGTGGAAGGGCTTGTGTGTTCCGATGACCCCAAGAGTTGTGCTGGAGGGAGTAATAATAATTGCACCTGGTAGGATAACCCATAGGTCGAAGGTAGTCCATGAAGGAGCCAGAGGAAAGGTAGTCCACGAAGCGTCTGCTCCTCAGTGAGGCGGCTACAAAGGCGTATGACCCCAGTGGGGCGGCCAATAAGTGATGGTGTCACGTTAAAAACACAATTGAGGAAGGCAACGGGAAACCACCTCAATTATCACTCCCAAGAATGTACTGATGGGCACTATAGAGAATATGAGCCTGGCAACTACGGGACTCGCCCCAACCGACCGTGTGTCGTGCCTGGCAGCGGGGGAGGCAAGGTTTCCGCGGTCGTCATCCCACGAAACCCTTGCAGGGAAGAAATAACAGCAGCAGGACTGAAGACGTCGAAGACGACAAAAGTAGTTCGAATAGGAACATGGAACGTCAGGACAATGTTGAGGACAGGCAAATTAGAAAATATTAAGCGAGAAATGGAAAGAGGTAATATAGATGTTTTAGGTCTCTGCGAGGTGAGATGAAAGGATAGCGGGGACTACTGAAGGGACAATTATAGAGTGATATACAGCGGCGGGAACGAGAGCCAACGAGGGGTTGCCGTAATATTAAATAAATGGGAAGGAGATGCGTACTCAACATAGAGCAAACAACTGATAGGATTTTACTTGTAGAGATTAAAGCAGAGCAGAAGAACTTGGTCATTGTTCAGGTATAGTACATTCCACCAAGAAACACATAGAGGAAGATGTCGATAGGATGTACGATAAGTTAGGAATATAATCGCGTGTTTTCCTGTAGGGAAACATTTGATAGTGATGGGGGATTGGAATACAACGGTAGGTGAAGGAAGAGATGGTGGTGAGGTGGGGGACTAAGGGTTAGGCACGAGGAATGAACGCGGGGAGAAAGCAATTGAATTCTGCATGAGACGATGGTTAATCATCACCAGCACTTGGTTTATACATCACATAAGGCGTAGGTATCCATGGAAAATGCCAGGTGAATCAGAAAGGTATCAGTTAGATTATATTATGGTTAGGTTCAGGCATAGGAACAGTGTGATAAATTCGCACAGTTTCCCAGGAGCGGATGCGGACGCTGACCACAATTTAGTTTTTATGAAACGTAAAGTCCGTTTCAAGAATATAAGGCAGGGCGGCGGGTTAGGAAATGGAATGTAGAAGCATTAAATGGATCAACGAGGAAGGAGTATCAGCAGGCTGTAGAGAAAATGATGGACGACGGTAGAGAACTGAGTACTATCGAAGAAAAATGGGAATGTATCAAACAAGGGATATCAGAAGCCGCGAAAGACACTATAGGAACCGTTAACGGGAAAAGGATAAGGAAACCATGGGTAACGGATAAGATGATTGCAAAGATGGATGAGAGAAGAAGATGGAAGAATGTAAACAGAGAGTTAGGCCAAATGAAGTACAAAGAGTTAAACAATAAATTGAGAAGGGCCACAAATAAAGCAAAAGAAGAATGGTGGAAAACGCAATGCGAGGATATGGAAAGTTTCAGAAGAAGGGTGAAATTGGTGCTCTATACAGCAAGGTTAAGTTATTATCAGGCTGACAGTTAAGGATAAGTGGGGTAAGATAATAGTTGAACCAGGAAAAATCCAAGAGAGATGAAACGAATATATAGAAACACTGTATGGTAAAGAACTTAGGCCGACAAGGTTAGACATAGAAAAGGAATATGACGTAGAAGAAGATAGCTTAGGTCCAGGTATACTCGACGATGAAATAGAAAGGGCATTAAAGGAGATGAAAGCAAATAAGGACGTGGGGGTGGACAACATACCTGTGGAACTGTTGAAATGTTTAGAAAAATGCGGGAAGAAGGGCCTATATGGACTGATTCGTAGTATCTATGAAGAAGGAATCTGGCCGGAAGATTTTGTGAGATCGGTGTTAGTTCCTATTCCAAAAAAGACAAAGGCTATATCATGTGAGGATTACAGAACAATAAGTTTGATATCCCACGCAGCTAAAGTTATTCTCAGGATCATCCAGCCATTGCAGTAATGAGATCACTAATCGAGAGGAATTTAGAATACAAACAGGACGTTTTTGCGTGTTTTGTAGATTTCGAAAAAGCGTATGATAGAGTGAATTGGGAAAAATTAATGCGTGTATTACAGAAAATATGAATGGATTGGAGTGACTGGAGACTGATCCGCAACTGTACATGTCTCAGACTGCTCAGGTGCGAGTTGGGAACGGAGAATCCGGATGGGCAGTGTTAGGAAAAGGTGTAAGGCAGTGTTGCCCTTTGTCACCGGTGCTGTTCAACGTATATGTGGAGGAAATGATTAAATAGGCATGGGAAGAACTGGAGGTAGGAATGAAAGTCGGATGGGGATTCGTAAAATCGGTTGCAAGCATTGCTGAGTGAAATGGAGGTTCAGTGCGATAATTATGGGATGAGAATCAATATTAATAAAACAATGATTATGCGATTTTCCAGAAAGAGACAAGTTAAGCTAAATGTTAAAATAGGCGGGGAAAAAATAGAGCAGGTAGAGCAGTTTACATATCTCGGAAGTGTTTTGGACCAACACTGTCAATGTGGTAGGGACGTAAGGAGAAGAATTCCGCTAGGTAAGTAGGCTTTCTCAAGGAGGAGGGAGTTGATGACGGGGACGTTGAGTAGGGATGTTAAGAAAAGATCGTAAAACCTCTGATTTGGAGCGTAGCTATATACGGCGCGGAAACGTGGTCACTGAAGCAGGAGGATAGACGTAGATTGGAGGCTTTTGAAATGTGGATGTGGCAAAGAATGGAGAGGGTGAAATGGACTGAAAGGAAAACAAATGAGGAAGTACTGGAGACGGTGGGTGAGGAGAGGGGTTTGTTGAGAGAAATCCTATGGAGGCAGGAAAAATGGATGAAAGGCGTATTGAGCGGTAGTGGAATGTTAAAGAAGGTAATAGAGGGGAGAATATTGGGCAAGCGAGGTAAGGGCAGGAACAGGATAGGGATATTGGAATGGATGTAAGGAGGAAAGAAGTACAGAGAAATGAAGAGGGATCTGATGTAGATTGGTTTGCTGGATTGGGTTTATCGGAGTGATCTAAGTTTTCTTTTGGAAATCATTTGTTATTGCTAAAAAAAATACGCAACCGCATAAAATATTATGAAAAGGTTAGTTCTAGATGGATGTATAGATTTTATATAGAATGTACTGGATAATTATTTAGTTATTAATTGAGGTTTGAAGAATTCACTATATCTTGGTAGTTTCTGGCGTAATCTGGTGGAAAATCTTCATTTTGAAGTTTTATTTTTTTAAAAAACGTCAATCTCAGGAATCAATTATTTACATTGAGATGACATTTACGCATGCCAGCCAGCATATATTTTCTCTATGCGTAATTTCCTGTCATTTAACCATTGTAATGGTTATAGTTTTAATAGTACCCTGACTGATAATAATCAAAATTTAATAAATTAGATTTAAACCAAAATCCAAAAGCGGTTATGTAAAGGGTAACAATGGTACCGATATCCAGATCAGTGCTTACGGTTTGCTCATGCGCAAACAGTCATCGCTTAAAAATTAGATAACCTTTCTTTATTTCTTAGCTAAAACCTATAAATGTATCTTTCTAGTGCCTACAATTTCAATGTCGTTAACATGAAGAAGGAATAAAAGAGGTCCGATAACACTCCCCTGGAGAACACCTGAAGTAACTTCTACTTCATTTGAGCATAGTCTTTCACTGCTCCTTGAACCCGACCATTTAAGAAGTCTTTGATCCAACCCAGGATATTTTTTTCTATACCATATGCTTCCAGCTTTGCAAGTGGTTTACTATGAGGTAATTTGTCGAAGGCTTTCTTAAAATCTAGAAAAATCGCGTCCACTGGAACATTACTCTCTCCGGAAGTAAGGATATCATGATCAAAAAGCTCAAGTTATGCCTCGCAGGATATACTTTTTCGAAAACCATGCTGATTTTTCATAATTAATCCCTGATTATCGAGATTTTTCACGTATCAACCTAGTAACTATTTGTTCCATAACCTCGAAAGAAATGGATTTGAGGGAAATAGGGTGCAATTGTTCGGTTCCTCCATGACTGCGTTTTTAAATATTGGTGTTACTTTAGCTGTTTTCCAAACTCTGAGAATCTCGAGGACTACCAGCGACTTCTTAAATTTTATTTCCAGCTAAGGTGCATTTTTCGAAGCTAGATCTTTAAATTTATGAGCGTCTTTTTTATCGGGCTCGATTGACTTATTAGGCTTGATATTTTTCAGCAAACGTTGCATTCCATTTTATGAGATTTCAAGTTTGGACATCGGTTGACCGAAACGATTAGGTAAGCTATCGGAGGTATTCGGTGAAATGTTGGTGGAAACGGCTTGAAAGAAGGAATCTAATAATTTAGCCTCTTGAAAATTACTAATGCCTTTATCATTTTTGAATGAATTAAATGTTGAGTAATTTTCCTGAATCTCTCTGACGCTTGACCCAAGTGTTTTTCTCTTTCTAATATTACTTTCTATTTTCCTTTCTTTGAATTAACAGTTGAATTATTTCCCTGGACTTCTCTGACCTATGACCAAAATGCTTTTGGATTCTCTGTCAAATTCTCCGCTAATCCTTTACCTTTGAGTTCGATTAACACTTTCCGAAATTCGTTCTCGGCATTCGCCGTCGATATCTCGTATTCATAAGTGATTACATTATTTTTTTTCGCTGCAGATATTATACCTAATATTTTTTATTTCGGAATGGCATAGCCTTTGACGTCTCAATACTTTTCCAAAATTCGCGTTTTACCATCTAGGTTCCAGTATTTCTTCTATAAATATACTAGGAATGAACTTGTTGAATGCTGAGCGCGTGATCTCTAGGAATTGATTCCTTCCTTGAGATCACATAACATACTATCAGCGAGAAAAAATAAACTTAAGACCAAGTACACGCAAATTATTTACTCGACAGTTTCGTTAAATATTCAAAAGTACCCTTCAAAATATGATTTTTATTTATTTTCATCGATAATTTCAAAAACTAAACAGACAGTGAGAGAGACTCAACGGCATCTCCCGCAACTGAAACCAGTTTGCGTAAATACCAGACGTGAAAAGTCAACAGGTGAGGCCGATTATCGAGGCAATAATTGATTTCAAGGTCAATTTATTCTCTGAGAGAGATATCCGGCCACGCCTTTGAAAAAATAATATTTGTTCCGGGATTAACAGAGCTTAAGTCCAGATCTAACTCCAACATATCTACCTAAGCGCACCATATTTCAAATCCACAAAGTCCAGTTTTGTTCAAAGTTGGACATCTTACTTGAAAAAGAACCCAAAACGATGCAATGTATAGTGATTTATATTGTTATATCATATAATAATTGATAGTGCAATTAGGTTTATCATTTTCCATCATAATTACCCACACCAACTAAAATTATTCTAACTCAATTACGTAAAAGGATTTATTAACATACTCTACTTTCACATCCAAAATACTTCGTTTAAGCAAAGGAAACAATTCTGGGTTTCCGAATGATGGTCCAACATGTTATATGCCATGTCGTTGTTACTTCTCTGTCATTCCATCGTCAATATCTTCGAATAATTCTATCCACTCATTCTACGAATATTCTACGCCTTGGTTAAATCAATTTTATGTTGCATTCTCACCTTCATTAATTGGGTTCTCCGTCACTCCAGTTAAGTATTAAAAATATCTTTTTCTTTCGAGCCATGTCATTGACACTACAAGAAGTCAGTATTGCCATGAATGTGACTATTGAAGCATTGCAGGCACTTGGTAGTTCCAACAAACATAATGGCGATTGATCTGGCTCTATTTATTTTATATGACCTTTAACTTGAATAGCCTAAATTGCTCTCCTTCAAAGAATGTGGGACAATTCAATAATCTCTGTTTAATAATTATGTATTCTTAATGGAATGTGAATTTATTCTACTGCATAGGATATACTATGATAAATATAAACAATATCTGCGAAAGAGAATATTATGGTAATGAGCTTTATCAGGTTGATTTACAATGGCTAAGCATGGATATTTGAGATGAAAATCTCTTAGTCATCTAACATGAACATTATAAGTTTTCATATAGATATCAGTGAAGAAATCACAAATCAATACCGAGGAATATATTTATGTAACCTAAAAGGGTAAATAATGCAAACTAGCAGATCCGAAAGAAATTTTTTCTACATTGCAAAGTCATTAACAAAACTATTGAGGGTGTTGTCTAAGTTGTACTTGCATTATTAATACAGATGTTACAAGGAAAGCAGAGATTTCATTGCAAAAAATTATTTATCAACTTACATTTATTAAAACCTTTAGCAAAAACGTAGGTATTCAGCTGATTCCAGTTCATTTCCAGAGCACTACAAAAGTTATACAACACAAAATTAGTTTACATTAACGCCTCATAATTCATTAATTGCTAATGTTTGCGTGGGTCATAAATTAGAGGTATTATATAAGTTAAGGATATAATATAATATTGTTTAGATATCTACAGAGTTACTTTAACTGAACGTAAGACTAACTTTGTATAAACAAGAGTAAACTCTTGTTCATACAAAGCATTTATCCAAGATAAGGTATTCATACTAATGATGAACCAGAATTTCAATGTTGTGACATTTGTACCTGTAATGATATTCTTAAAAGAAAAACAACAAGAGAAACATCTGTTTTATTGGAATTTCCAGTTACTTATTAACCATAAGTGAGTGACATTTTATCCACATGAAAAAATAGTTAATTAAAATGATGGGTCAACGAAGCCTGAGCAGAATATGACTTGTATGCGGTGTCTGAATGAGGATTAAAGAGTATTCTGTTTATTTGGCTTTTAAACAATCATTTAAGTCAAATGTAATTTATAACTACGTATCTATAATTTATTTAAAATATCATACCATATAATTACTATCCTTCTCTTTGCCATTCTTTTTCATAATTATACATGCCCAATTAACGCGCCATGAAACTTCTAAGTGTTTTCAAAACAATAAAGATTATTGCTCTTTATTTAATCAATTTACGCTTCAAATAAATCTAATCGGAATAAATTGTAATGTTTAAATTTAAAAAATACTTAACCAAAGTTCAATTATCCAATTTCACGAAATAAAAGAGAAATAAGATTTGAATTCCTCTGAAGAATATGACCATATTCAATTAGCATTTTAGCTAATGAATTTGAATATGATAAGATTCTTCTACCCCTATATATATTGTACAGGGTGTTATAAAAAATTGAAAAACTATTTCTTCAGAATCTCAAACATACACACGTTTGATTGTCCCTGACTCATATCCTAAAGTAGCCCTACGTGATATCCACGATAAGGTATATATGAGCGCATGGGAAAACCAAATAAAAACAGAAAAAAATATGAGAGATTAAGTAATTTTACAAACAGTTAGATGAAATGATTACATTGTTCAAATCAAACTGAAAGAGAAGAGAATTAATATATCCCTTTTTACAAATTCTTTGGTTAAATGTATACGATATTTAATGAATAAACAAAAATGTTTCCTAAATATTTAAATTTCCTGCAGGCAAATTTTTCAATAAAATGCTTCGTTTAGTCCACATTTTCATTCAACATACATTTTTGCAAATAGGCAAATAAAAATCTCTTTTTGTTGAAAAAATAATGAGTAATTTTAAGTCCAACCCATCGTAAAAAATGTGGAAAATGATGACTATGCTGAATTTTTACGAAAAAATATCACCTATTATCTCCATGTACATCTGACCACGCATGGTAATTTTACTTACGGGAAAAGATCATATGGTAATTTTGGAAAGTTAGACGAAAAAAGTGATACAATTTTAAAATTTGCAACTACAGATTTTAATGCACTTTCCATTCAGGGTGGAAAAATAGATCTTTGTGGATGTTATAACTGAACAAAATGTTCAATATTATGGATACTATTTCCTGTTCTACATTTAGTACAGCCTCTCAAAAAGTACTCTCCTTTGAAATAAGTTTATATTACAATTACGTAATTCATAATCAAATTTTGACCTATTCTTAACTTTTATGTCTTTAAATGGTGAACACCATATTCAAAGATAAAAATTTACTCTAATCACAACATATTTAATCTCTACTATTGCGAGATTCCATTTTGCAACACATTTACATTTTTGTGTCTATAAATTGAATGGTATTTTCGATAATATCCTCAATCATAAACTGCGTAGGAGATGTAGCCTGAGCCATTAAATTTCTCTGACAAGAAAAAGTGCGGAGAGGTAGGGAATAGCAATTCTAGGTACCTAATAAAACAAGAGCAGTTCAGAAAAAGTTAAATAATATCGTATCGTGATCACCTATCTAGTCTGGGTTGTTCCCAGATAAGGGACTATTTTCACTTAGGCCCGGGTAATCAATCTTCGAAATGGATGAATCTAGGAGCATAGATTTAACTTGAACCTTTGATAGAACTAGAGCCTAGAATCTTCGAGAGATCTAGAACCTGGTACCTTTAATAGAACTAGGGACTTGGAATCTTCCCGGTCCACTCACTGACTCTTAATGTGGTGTCCAAGGCGAAAACGCGTAGGGCGGTAAACGTGCACTAAATTTCACGAAGGGTAAACTCCTTAAACACCCCGGATAAAACGCAGGCACAGTTAAAAAACGTAACGACGGGTTTTTTTTATCGTATTAATCTGTACTCTTTATCCTTGCCTTTCCCCAGCAGTTTACTCTTAATTCCTCCCAGCATCTCCACTTATCTTTTCTAATCTGCCACAACCTCCATCCAACCCTTCCCACCCGGTGCCACACACGGATGCGCAGCCTCCCCTCCCCCCACCCGGTCGGTCCATCCACTCACTGTATCACTGTTTGTTTTTTCGAACCCTCCTGAATCACTTCGCCTTCCCTCCACCGAAAGTAAACTCTTTTAGCCCGGCTCTTTCTCTCCCATTTCCTCCACAGAGAGCACAATTCCGTCCTCACTCCGCCACCTCCAACGAATGCTAGTAGAGTTCAAAAAAGAAAAAATTGTCCTCACATTTTCGCTCACCTTAATGGAAGCATGCATGCATTTTTTCCCTCCATCTCCCACTTCCCCTTCGATAAAGCTGTTTACGCTTCCGAAGCAGCGTAAAATCTTCTGCCCATCAGCCCTTTTATCCCATGCCAACCCCTTTAAAAAAAGGTCCCAGCAGGCGTGCAGGCAATACTATGCATTGAAGACACATGCGTAAACAAAAATACCACGCTGGCCGTACGACAAACACATATATCTACCTTTCCATATGAGTCCAAACACGTGATAACACCATTTCTATTCTATGTCATTCTTCTCTCTCTCTCTTCCCTCTTCCCAAAACTCCCGTTCGACCGAAGGACGACCAAATGATGCCCATAAAATCGAATTTTCCCTCAAAAATGGTGTTAGTGTTACTATGGTGCTTTGCCCGTAGAATAATTTGATGAAAAATGACGTTTTGGTGCTAAACGGCATCCTAGTGAAGATATTGACAACTCAGTAACTCTTGGAAGTAAAACCATGAAAATTCTTAGCGTGTTTTCCACTGGATCATGATGTCAGCTGCCCATGGAGGCACACAAAACAGCGAACCTTACGAAACTGTTAAAGTTTCCGTATTTTTAAAAATGAAAATTTGGTTTAGATTTTTTAATCTCTCTGAGTTCAAAGTGATTTTTCATTCAAAGATCTGGAAAATCTTTTTTTAATTACTAAAATGTTCGTTGTAAATTTCACGCTTATCGGCAGTGAGAGAAGTTGGCTGTAAAGGGGCTTGACCGTTTATGGGACATAGTTTTTTTTATGGTTTTGAAGCTTTGGGCCAAATGAAAATGAGGCAGCGGGAAGAGCGGAAAGATAACCACTGTTTGACATTAGCAAAATAATAAAAAAAAGGTTCCGATTGGTTAAAACGTTTTAACGCCCTTTCTCTGCTCCCAGTTTACCTTTTGCTTTGGAACCAAACCCATTATGGGGATCGAGAGCTCGAGATTGTATGGCGTTCGCACCTATATCCGTTCAACGCCTCTCTGCGCCCCCCTCCCCGAAAACAAAATCGCCGATAGCTAACGAGCCCCCATAATTCAAGATTGTCAGCGTCGACGTAATTGGAGTAGGGGAAGCGATGATAACCTATAAGGCATTAGTGTTGGGAATAGTTGTATCCGCAATAAATAATATCTACCATGATGGGGCTGTTGTGCGAACCGGAGAGAAACTAAAAGTAGAGAGGGATGGAGGGAAGGGGGTGAGACGGCTTTGCATGAGAATGGAGAAGAAGTAGGAGCTGAGGGAATTCTACACGCGCATGCCAGAGATATTTCTCTTCCGAGCGCGCTCACATCTCCAACTTTATCCCCAAGTTAAGTTGGGCGACTCATCTTCCAACCCAACGTCGTTAATTCCTTGCTCCGCGCAGCTTTATACCTTGAAGCATTTCTCAACTTCCCCTATTAATCCATGCATCTCCACCCACCCACACACAGACACACCCACGTACACACCCGAGGGCGCTCACACGGCCTTTGCCCGCATGTGACCATTTAACTTACCCGCTTTATCAAAAATGTTACTACTTCCAAGTTTCGCCTGACGAGGTTTTCCGAGTTCCGTGTTAAAACTCACCACGCGCAAACATACGCTGATTAAATTTTTCCCTCGGTTATTGCACATCCTTTATACGTATAATTCAACTTGAGCCGCTAAGGCGACAAAGATTTCTTCGCGAATCTTAGTCAGGCTTGTACCCAAAAGAAAATGAAGGGAGAAAAGAAACACAAGTACTGTGGAGGAGATTTTGAGATTCATGCAGAATAGTATTAAGACTATATTAGAGACCCACAGAGAAATAAGTTTTAGGTTAACTATTTTATTTAAAAAAACGGAAAAAATTTCTTCAAAAGATGTAACATGAGCCTTTAGCCACTGATAAGTGGTAAATTTCATTTCATGAAATATATCAACTGTTTGTTCATCCACAATGAAGCTGTCGAAGAAAATAAATATGCTATAATGCTATATAATAAATATATATAAATGCTGAACAATCAAAAATCTCAAAATAAATTTAGAAATTCATAAAACTCTCCAGCCTTTCCAATTGTAAATCAAAATACTTTCTTGAAAAGTATATATTGCATAAATTTGCATATCGTTCATGATGCAAAGCATATGAATTTTGGGATGCTACGGAAATTCATTCGTTTGAAAAAGTTGACTAATTTTGGGATTACTAATAATAATAATAAAATAATTACTAATTTTAATATTAAAACAAGATTTCGTATAGAAAAGCTCGAATAGGAAACATCATAATCCTGTATGTTTATTTTTTCTCTAAGGTACAATTTAGAGCTACACTAAGAAGAATATAAAAATTCCAACTCCTAGATTGTCAGTTATACTTAGAAGAATCTCTAGTAATCTCTTAATGAGCCACAGTGAATTTTTGTCTAAATTAATGTTCATTGACAAAAACTTTATATGTACAATATCATAAATGATCACGAATCTCAAGAAATCTAGGTAGCGTGAATTTCTAAAATTTAGTCATACTTTATTAAGCTATGAACTAGGAGAACATTTCGTAATATCCTCCATCAAGAAAATCTTCAAACCATCAATGAAGTCAATAGCCTAAATGATCTTCACCCAGGAATGTTGTGGAAGCAAAAAAGTTGTAGGATACTGTTACACTATGGATGGGTTAAATTAAGTTTTGGAAATTCATTAAACCTTCAGTATATTCAACTTGATAAGAACGTGTGTAGTTTCCAAGTGAAACGTCAAAAAAATATACAGCGGTCTCTTAACAAAAAAAGTTCATCACGAGCAGATACTTGTAAGATACAAATAAAATTGAATTGGTACACTGAAAATTCAAGACCTTCAACATATTTTATTAACAGTTATTCACCTTTTTAAGAGCCGATATCTCCTTTGATCACCGATCATTTCGAAGATATAGAAAGGATAAGCCATCAACGAGGGTATGCAATTTGGTGTATGATACGAGTTAAAAATGGTGTATTTTTCAATGGGTGCTTTGGAGAGCGTGTTCTCAAAGTCAATTTTTTTCACACTCCTCCACTATAACTTTGACTTTGGTTGGGAAGTCAAAGGAACTATCAAAATGTTTTGCGTGAGAACATATCTACATATATCTTCAATACTTGCGCAGAGATATGATATATATTGTTAAAAATGACGAAGCGTGGGAAGATTAATGAAAAGGGATAGGAAAACGACACTTTAAGGAAAAAGTGACCAGAGTTTAAAAAAAGAATAAGAACACAAGAAACAAATAAGTTAAAATACTCTTTTTTAAACAGAACTATTGTTGATTGTAACCAGGGGCCTGGAGGTTTTTTTGAGTCCTTTCCATCCAAGTTTAGGAGTTTTAAGAATAGGTGTAAAGCAGCCACTGGGGGATAAACTTCGTTGATCAGTGATTATGATACTCTTGTGCTTACTAAAGCATTATTTGCGTGTGATGTGGACGGCGTTAGAATGTGTATTGCAAAAGTGAATTATGAGTTAACGGTGCGTGATTTTGAACGGTATATGAAATTAAAGAGTGCGTAATTATGGACGGTGTGCGGCGATGGACGGAGCGTTGCCGGTATGGTGTGAACTAGCCTTTGTGTGATGGAAAAGTGCGGTTGGTAATCTGAAAGTGTCATTGTACATAAGATCATTTCGTCTCATATCTGTCGTTTTTGTGTATTTGTAAAAGAGTTACCGTTAACCAGACTTCACCGTTGCCACCAGGAAAATTGTATATTTACAACGAGATTTATATAATAAAAATAAATTATTACGATTATGGGAACAATTGGTAGTGTGAAAGAAAATTAATCCCGGGCTCGAACTAA
Source organism: Hetaerina titia (assembly GCA_037158775.1). Taxonomy (NCBI): domain Eukaryota; kingdom Metazoa; phylum Arthropoda; class Insecta; order Odonata; family Calopterygidae; genus Hetaerina; species Hetaerina titia. The sequence goes on from CM073777.1 coordinate 37,032,351, forward strand.
GAATACTAAATTCTTGAGATTAACCTAAGATAAACCTACCTTAATCTGTAGTTGTACGTGTTTTTTGTCTCTGTCGTCATGGCCGCCACACGGTAATAGAATAAAATACAAATTCAACCATTACTTAGAGTTAACTTAATGCACGGTCATGACCAGGTTCTAATATCTCGCTTCATCTCTAAGTACCAAAATAACATAATTTTGCCAGTGATAACTTTTCAGAAATAACTTAAAAAAGGGGGACAATAATTTCAATTCGTTCATGTACTCCTTCCAAAAGCAAATATAATAGTTTCAAGAACCTTTATCAGCCTAGGGATCTATAGTTTATTTATTTTTTTTAATAGAATAAATGAGTATCCAGTTTTTCGTGACACATAAATAGCCCCTTGTACTCACAAAATAATAACGCTATTACTTTTAGGCCAATCAACTGTCAAAACTTTCATTGTATGGACCGTAGAGGGAAGGAACCTTGGAACCGAAGACGTTCATAATGAAAAAAATATTTTTCATAAGATTTATACGGCAGCCTGCAAAAAAGTTTCTTAAATACGATATATATTAAAGTTTTTAATTATGGCAACGGATATCATGTTACCAGTCATTAAAGAAAACCATGAGCGAATAAAACTTTGCAAGCAAGCATTTAATTAGTAAAAGAATATGTTGTCATATTGTGCCTAATTATATCCTACTCTTTCACCATGAATCCCTCGCCAAAATCTCTTTAATCTTCAGCATGATTATTTACTTAAAATTCACTTTGATTTCACAATATTATCTAAGTGTTGGTTAAAAAATATGCTTGTGTACTAAAATGATTCCATAGATGTGATTTTACTAGTATGCTGAATGTAGATGATGGTTCAGAACCTGCAATAGATCTTCCTTGCACCTAAAATACCAAGAGATTTCGACTGTAACAGAAAATCTGGCTACCATATTGAATATATAATGAATGAACTGAATAATAACTGATTTTGAATTGCTCACACACATTTCATTTTCTTTAATTCTTTATATGCATAACAATATCTGAATCAATACATGACCTTATATCTATTTAGAAGTGAACTAAAATGCTTGTATATGAAGATATTATAAACTTCCACCATCAAGGGTCAGGGGCTACATGTATGAGTGAGCAACACCTCTTTACACAGACTCGTATATATACCTGTATTATGGCAAACTATAATATGGTATACCTTCGCTTCGTTTGAAGCATGGGGAACAATATCATATGCGATTTTGGTCACTAGCAGCGACCAATTCTATTTATTTAATTTTCTAGGTAAAAGAATTAAGAGAGATATACTGTATGCAAAGTTAAACAAGAGTTAATTTAATGGTTATTCCTTTTCCGGAGAGGCCAGGAAATACGGTAGAGTACTATAAAGTCTGTGTACATCCCAAACACCTACCTTAAAAAAACGGCAGACAACCAAAAATGAAATCTATTAGACCTTAATGAAGGAAATTAAGTAGGAGGTGCACGAAATACTTTTAAAAGATAGGTGAATAATAAACAACACAAACCTACCTTTAATTGGTAGGATAAATGAATGAATTAAAACTTATTTGACAACAGAAGAATGAATTGGAAGTGTTGTAACTTAGTCACTGTAAAAACATGTGATAATAGTATAGAGTATTCGGGAATTTTATGAGGTATTTAAAGAGGATTTTTAGCGATGCAAAACTTTGGAGCTCAAAGTCATCAACTGGATGGACACTATTTTGGTCTTTAATTTAATTAATAAGCTAACCTGCTAGCAAAACCAGGTATGAAATGATTTGTATTTCAAGAATAAGGCTCAAAGGTGAACTCAGAAATAGGATGAAGAGGGCGGAATAAGATAAATTACAAATTTAAGGAACGAAATTGGACTTTCAGTTTGTAAAATAAAACTGGAGTTAAGAAAACTGACTCTTAAAGAGTACCAAAGGAACTAGTGCCCTTTGAAAGTTCTTTTTCTAATATGGCAACATTTCTTCCAAGTTGTTTGTCCACTAAAATGAATATATATATATATATATATATATATATATATATATATATATATATATATATATATATATATATATATAGATGATGCGGAAGTACTCACGAGAGCAATATAACTTTTGGACGGCACAATAGAACACAGAATAAAACAGATAACACGTAAAAGGACACTCACACTGTAGATGATTTAAGCTTTCGGCCTACTCCGAGGCCTTCTTCAGGTCATTAATATATATATATATATATATATTAATTTTATGAACGATAAATTAAACAAACTTTTTTCAACATCTTTCAGGATACCACAAATAAATTGAGGGAGGAGGTGAAAAACACTAAAAATGCTGAACATAGGACAAATGACACGCGACCGCGCATTGAAAATGTATGACAATACAATATCGCATTGCCAGACTTGCCTTCTTTTCCCAAAAAGCAAAATTTCTTCTCCGAAGACATAGGATACTTCGTTCCTTCTCCTTATAGTTCCGTCATCTACCTATTCCCTGCCAAACCAATGCCTAAGTAGCCCAATCGACCTACCATATTTCTCTTTGCCCGAAGAAGTTATAGAAAAAACGGATGACTAAAAGGTTTAAATTTCATGCACGAAGTCCAAGAGACTAAAATTTGAAAAATTATCGAAAAGAGCTATTCATTTTGATGATACTTTTGAAAGCAAAAATATTCAGTTACTTATTCCTTAGAATCATCATTTAACACTCATTAGAATTCTGCCTCCGCGTCTGTTTTGCCTGTAGTACGTTAACCATTTGTAATTTATGCATCAATATTTATGCATGTGTCCGGGGAAATGTACTTTCTATCTAAGGCGTTGTTGTGTGACAAAACGGTCAACTAAGTTCGTCGACTCCTCCCTGACATTTATCAGCAAATATTAATCAATTACATATATAATGCTAGTATTTATAAAAAATAATAGAGAAATTGAAACATTATTACCCTTGGCATTAATCTTTCTACCAATGAGGTTTTATGGATGTATTCCCTCTTTTCTAATAACGTACGGCCATGTTTTTAGAACGTACTATATTACATTAATTATTTTAGGTAATTAACTTCAAAATAAATAACATATATTGCTGCTCAGTTTATTCTATACCCAACGACTTTTTATTGCATATTATTTAAATATATATATTTTTTCAACTCAATAAAAATATAAGAAACATTAAAACATTTCCTGCAGTTTTTCTAACATGAGAGCCATCTTCTGTCTCCACTCATTTTCTTAGCAAGCAACAATAGCCACACCAGCTCTTCATTTTTGAAAATTTGTATCGATGTTTATTTTAGCGTGGCAACCTTTATGCCGGGCTTATTGAAGCTTTTAAGTAGAGTACACACTCAGGAAATATTGAAAAATCCTTTAATGGAATTTCTTCATTTTACTAAAACCAACTACAGACCATATATAAAATACCTACCACTAGAGTCAGGGTTTTCGCTTTTATAAATGTATAATGATTTGGTCCTCATTAAATTCATATTTCTTGAAACAAAAGAAAAGTGACAAATGTTAGTGTAAACCAGGATACTGTGGATTGAGAATTCTGTGCCAAGTTATACTACAAAATAAAAACCTTGATTTTAGTCTTATCCGATGCCTTGCAAGTTCGGGGACGATTTTTGGTAAATGAGTATTGCTGGATGAATGAATTAAATAACTTTTAACTATAAAAATATGTCACGTTCACTATTTACTGAGAAAATGTTTACATTTTTGGATTAGGTACACATTTTTCCGATCATGTAAGGCAGCTTTTACATCGAATAGCAGTTAATTTAAACATTTACGAAGTTTTTCCGTGACTCAATAGTCGTTACTCGTTTTTCCGTGATAGTTTTAATAGTTTGAAATAATACGCTGTAGTACAGTTACCACTGATGGTTACTGTAAACTCGACTTTTGAAAAATAGATAATCCTGCATAACTGAGTAGACAGTAATGCATGTAAAATAATGAATATTTTAGGAAAATCTTAACAGTGTGTCATGCTGAAAAAATGCATCATATTGTAAAATATAAGGGAATTAATGTTATTTATAAAGATCTTTTGAATAAAATATAAAACTTTCAAATCAACAATATATATCCTACTTCTTTAAACTAACAGTTTAATACATAGCTTCCCACACTACGGGAATGGTATTCTAATAAGCCTGATTTTGGAGCTAGTGTAGTGAAATCTCCTTTTGGCTCAACAAATTTACTTCTTTTTAGAAAATTCTTAAATAATACCAAAACTATGCACACAAATTTCTCCGTTGCCGCATGCTCAAGTAACAAATAATATAAATTCGCCTCCGGCAATTTTCCTTTCCTGAAGAAAGCATCCAGCTAAAATCAAACCGTTACATTAGATGGCGATATTGCAATAAATAACACTGATTCAGTGGAAAATAACATGGCTCACGAAGGCATTTAATTTCGCTTGACAAGGGTTTTACTTGATCTTTTGCAAGAAATTCACATTCCGTTTGCTCCTGGATCGCTAGCCGACCTCTTAATAGGTAGAATTCAGATTATAATAATTGTGAGATACCATGTCCGTGAATATTCATCATTGGTTTTGGAATCTTATCCCCAAAAATAGAAAGAGATAATAGTCCCCAGAACCTAAAAGATCGAGGTGAAATGTTCCAAGGGCACCATTGAGAGAAAAAAAAGAAATGTAGGGCCTGGCGCGGAGCGAATGACGGCAGCGTAGGCGGGAAAGATGAAGAAAGAAAGAAGAATATAAAGATTGATTCGATTTCGTTGAAGATGAGTGGAAAAGGATGGGGTGGTTGTGTGAAAGGTTTCTCAGGAGAAAGGGGGCAGCGTTTTCTCACATTTGGTGTGGGCGATCAGAGGGGAGGCGGGACCACGGGGGGTTCGACCGGGGGAAGATGAAATTCTTGGAAATAAAAGAGACATTGATGGCTAAAGGGGATGGAGTGGAAGTCAATGGATAAAAGAAGGAAAAAATATATGTGTCGGTGAGGTGATCTCTCGACGGGCGAGGGTGAAAACCACGAGTGATTCATCAATAGAAACGCATGGATATGATAAGAGAATTTTTTCGGAGGAGCAAAAATGAGTCAAAATAAGGTTTGAAGCTTAAGACTACTCCATGATTATAAATTACTGATCTATAGACATTCATTTCAGCGGTAAAATGTACCGAAAATTGGACCTACCCATTATGAGCGATTGAGTCATCTTTTTTCCCGAAAATTTAAACCCGACATGCCGCCGGGTTCACTAATTCTTGACATATTCAGATACAAAAAAAAATGTTGAATTTTTATGAATCTATAACAAACTTATTAAAAACGGATTTCTCTCATTATCTAACATTATGTAAAATTTTGGTATTGAATTCAGATGGTAATTTTTTCATGCATGCTTGCATTACTACCGTTTAACCTCTTTTTTACAGGAAACATTATTCACAACGCTGGTTATCACAGACCCCATGCCGTTTTAAAGCAAATATCTTTCCATTAATGTTTTTCATACCAAATTGTACACCCGCTATTAAAATTAAATCTAAGAGCAATCACAATTTAAATAAGCCATATTGAATTACAATAAGAGCCCAAGAACTTACTCCTTCGAGGAATATGGCGGAAATATTTTTGGCGCTCATTCATTAGTAATGCATTTTAAAAGAATATAATGATGGAGCAAAATTATGGCTTTAATTTCTTCCGGGTGATTTTGAATTTTTTAAGGAGCTTTATCTTCCTAAATGTCTTATAATCTTTAAAAACCTATTTTAGGGTAATTATTCAAAGGTAATTGAGCAGTTAACTTTAATACACGGTCCACATAAACTCTCTCTAGAGGATTATTCTTGAATGAATATAAGATTGAGAGATTACAACCAGTATAAAAACAACAAAATTAAATTAGCTTGTTTTCATTTTTTCGACCAGATACTTTTAGTATATGCTATTTTTTGTAACTGTTAATAGGATAAAATATTACGGATATTTATAGAAAATCATGATTCCACATTTTATTCCCTGAATTATATATCAATGGATATATCACATTGAAATCCTTTCTCAGTTTCATATTACATAGTATACCCTTCATCAGCTTCGATAAAACAGATTTCCGATTGTGTGGAACAATTACTAGTAGCCGTAAAAATATTTTGAATATACTATATTTATACACTTTCTTAAAATAATATGAATACATGAATTTATTATTATTATTATTAGGTAATCTACCGGTGAAGATAGGTTTTTGGATGGACACAACCATCAAACAAACATTTTGTAACTCCAAACAAAACCCAATCTAGCAACGTAATCTACATCAGGTCCCTCTTCATCTCTGTGTACTTCTTTCCTTCCTTCATCCCGTCCAACATCCCTATCCTGTTCCTGCCCTTTCCTGGCTTGCCCAACATTCTTCCCTCTATTACCTTCTTCAAAATTTCACTACAGCTCAATACGCCTTTCATCCATTTTTCCTGCCTCCATAGGATATCTATCAACAAACCCCTCTCCTCACCCACCATCTCCCGTACTTCCTCATTTGTTTTCCTTTAGGTCCATTTCACCTTCTCCATTCTTCTCCATAGCCACATTTCAAAAGTCTCCAATCTACGTCTATCCTCCTGCTTCAGTGACCACGTTTCCGCGCCGTACATAGCTACGCTCCATATCAGAGTTTTTACCAGTCTTGTCTTAACATCCCTACTCAACGTCCCCGTCAACAACTACCTCCTCCTTGAGAAATCCTCCTTGCCTAGCGCAATTCTTCTCCTTACGTCCCTACTACTTTGACCGTATTGGTCCAAAACACTTCCGACATATGTAAACTGTTCTACCTGCTCGATTTTTTCCCCGCCTATTTTAATATTTAGCTTATCCTTTTTCTTCCTGGAAAATCTTATAACCTTTGTTTTATTAATATTGATTCTCATCCCATATTTATCACACTGAACCTCCAATTCACTCAATAATGCTTGCAATCTCTTGGCTGACTGGGCAACTAATGTTTGGTCATCAGCAAACCTAACGGATTTTACGCATTCCCCTCCGAATTTCATTTCTACCTCCAGTTCTTCCCATGCCTGTTTAATCATTTCCTCCACAATATACGTTGAACAGCGCCGGTGACAATGGACAACTCTACCTTACCACTCTTCCTAACACTGCCCATCTGGACTCTCCGTTCCCCACTCGCACCTGAGTAGTCTGTGAAATGAACATGTTGTGGATTAATCTCCTGTCCCTCCAATCTATCCCTTTTTTTCTGCAATATACGCATTAGTTTTTCCCAATTCACTCTATCAAACGCTTTTTCGAAATCTACAAAACAGGCAAAAACGTCCTGATTGTATTCTATATTCCTCTCGATTAGTGATCTTATTACTGCAATGGCATCACGCGTACCTCTTCCTATAAAATACATGAATACATCCTCTTAAAATTTTTTTATACAATTTAACGCTCTGTCATAAAAATACCATGAACCCACCTGAAATAAATGTCATGCTGCATAAAATCCCAGTTTAATCATCACAGTTTGATCAATATGAATTACTTGACGGTATATCGCCCTACAATGCATCTGAATGAATAAAAATTGGTAACAATTTTCGACCAGTAAACAATAATTCAACCCTCTATTCTAATTTTGTGGTTAGTAGACAATACAATTTTTCGTGAGCGCTATAAATTTTTTTCTTGAAATGAGGGTACCTTAAAAGGTTCTCGGATTCACCACCAGACATTAGCGTTTGGGCAACGAGTTTCCCGCGCAGTAATAGGTAATCCTATGGTAGTAAACACGTAACGTATCATTTCTCTGGAAAGAGATCTGTGATGCGGACGCCTCTCTATTAGTTCCCGTGTAGTTGTTAAGATGAAAATAATTGAGATGCGAGCAGTCATTAAATATCAGGGTATAAGAATCATGAGGTTGACTCACTGTTTTATTGCACACAATGAAGTCTTTACATTTGTTTGCATAGAACTCCTTGTCCAATACCACGATTGAATTCCCCTAATCTCCTTTCATGTCAATAACCTTACTTTTTAAATAGACTTTTTAGAGATAAGACAGTCTAGATTACTTCTCGTGAGCCTACCTCACTTGTGGAACCTAAGAAATTCCTCTATTTTGCCATTTCCCTTGAAATGAACTCTTTTAGTCCTGTGTTTCCATTGCCAGGGGCCAAACCACACTCTAGAAAAATAGTTTAAATAAGTAATAAGAAGATAATTTAGTCTAATAATAGTCAATCTGAACTGCAGAACAGTAGAAAGAAGTCAAGACATTTTTATTCAGATGTGAAGTGTTGTTAAAGCCAAGTGATACTATCAAATTTGGACAAATGAATCACTAATAGCTCTCTGGTCTCCCAAAAATAGCAGTACGCAAGCCCATCCGTAGAAAGAACATATTGGGCCTATTTCTTACTAACACACCTGGACATATCATGAGTGTATCAACTTCAACTGTAAACTGTAAAGGTTAACTTCGAAGTAAAAATAAAAAAGGTTGTTAAGCCACAATTAAAAATTTATAAATACCATAAAGCAGATTTTAAAATATTGCCAGTCAATTAAACTCTTCACTACTCGAGTAAAACCCGCGCTTAAGTCATGCCACCGTGGAAGAAACTTTGACGCAATTTGCCAATATCATACCAAAAGGCATCACAGATTTCATCCCTATAAAGTATGTTAAAGCAAATCGCGGCTCATGGTGGTGCAATAAAGACCTTTGAAGAGCCCTTTGATAGCAGAGAATGTTATACTCTAGGGTAGAGAAAGCAGCGTAAACACATTCTCCTTGGAGAACCCGCAGTTATTGGGCAAGTGTAGATCCTCTAAAATTGAAACCATAACTAATTATGCAGCACCTTACAAGACTTTAAGCCTAATGTACTCTGAGAGTATTTGGACACTGATATGTTAGGGAAGTAAAAGGGGGTAACCGAACCATGGCTAGCTTAAGGGATTGTAAAAAAGTCGTTTATACTGACAGTGAAGGAAAAGCTAACATTCGAAATGCATTCCTCCATCTTTTCACGAACAATGTTGCCACCGCGTATCTCCAAGAAACAATGCATACTGGACTCATGGCAAAAATAAAAGCGGACGAACAAGGAATTGTCAAATTGCTCATTGATATTAAACCCAACAAATCCCCGGATCCTGATAATATACCAGCTATGGTGGTAAAATATTTAGCTCATAGCATAGCCCCGAATGTCGAAGTTATATTTAACTAATCCCTCACAGAGTGTGAAGTTGCTATGAATTGAAAAACCGACCAAATAAAGTAAGTATAGACCCATATCTCTCTCACCCCTATGTGTTGAAAAATTTTGAAGCACATAATTATCAGTTCCATAATGAGATACCTTGTTAACATTAACTTTTTAAGTGACAATCAGTACGCACAAATTCAGGAAAACCTGCTCATGCGAGACGCAGTTAGGATTATTAACACATAACTTATACTTAGACTTACAAGTATATATTGTGATGCGGAAGGCATTTAAAGCACTTAATTGGGTTATGCGGAACTTAAAGGGAAGTAACGTAACCACTAAAGAAAAACCATATAAGGTACTGGTTAGACCTATCCTAGAATACTCGTCCATAGTATGGGATCCATATGAGGAGGGACATATTAAAAAAAACTCGGAAAGTACAAAAGAGCAGAGAGTGTCACGGTTATGTTGGATATATTGAAATGGGAGATTTTAAAAAATAGAAGAAAGAGAAGTAGGTTAGGCGCGATTCACAGAATTTTTAAAAATGACGAAGCGTGGGAAGATTTACGGAAAGACACAGAAAAACCATACTTTAAGGGGAAAAACGACCACAGTTAGAAAATAAAAATAAGAACGCAAAAACAAATAAGAAAAAATACTCTTTTTTAAACAAAACTATTGTTAAATGGAACCAGTTGCCTGTTTGAGATTTGTTTGAGACCTTTTCTGCCAATTTTAAGAGTTTTAAGAAGAAATTTAAAGCAGCCACTAGGTGATAAACCATTAATCAGTGATTTGTATACTATTGTAACGGTTAAAATATTGTTTATGTTATGTGACCGTTGCCACGAGGATAGTTTCCTAATTGCAACGAATATCATCAAATAAATAAATAAATTTATCAGTTGAGAGTGATAGGCAAGTACATGCGATCTTTTTAGATCTTCTAAATATATTTGATAAAGTTCCCCATGGTAAACGTATTCATCAATTGAAGGTCGCAGGGATAAAAAATGGTGCAATGAATTGGGTTGAAGGCTTTCTTTCAGAGTGGGACAAGAGGGTAGTCTTTGACTGTGGAGTGACGTCGGGAATCCCTCAGGAAAGTGTAATCGGGCCGTTGCTTTTCTTGATTTTTGTTAACGATTTGTACCGCGAAGTGAAAAGTAAAATTAGGATGTTCGCGGATGTCACGGTGCTTTATCGGGAGATATCTGGGGAAGAGGATCGTTTGTTTAGCACAGCTCGTGGTAAGGATTTCCTCATTTCTCCATCAGAAACAGTACGAGGTAAATAAGTAGCTTAATCAGTATCCCCTTTTTTAAAGATACAGGTATAATTCTTTGGTAATATAATATAAAATTTGAAAATCCAATAATTTGTGATTAAGCTAGTAGAGCAAGTGTATTTGAGTTAGCTATTGAAAATTACAACAAAATGTAGCAATAAGAAACAGCTCCCCGTGTGAAGCGAGACATATTACATGATATACAATGTAATACAGCACTCTCGCTTAAGATACAAGCGTATCTTGTATTTTTACCACATTTCTCAAGTGAGTATAGGTATAAAGGATAAAAGGGAGCGGTGGCTCGAAAGGTTTTGGGAAACACCGCTCTATACAGTATGTTTTACAGTATGTACTCTTGAATATCGTACTTTAGAGAGCACATTATGTACTCTCAAAAGTACGATATCCACAGAACATGAGACATTAGGTAAGTAGGCCAAATATGCTTTCATAATTTGGAAATGATAATGTTAATGATGCTAATTAATAAACACAGGATATACACTTTTACGCAAAAAATAATTTTCAACTTTTTTGTTAGGATTTCTACCTGAATACGACAGGAAATGCTGGGAATCCTCCCTTTGTGCGGGTGGTTACAAAATAAAATTCCTTAATAAGGCAATTTTCCTCCTAATTTCTAAAAATAGTCATATCAAAGTAATATCATAATGGTAATCTCTGTATTAATTAATAAAAAATAATTATTTCCTTTGATAAAAACTGTTTAAGGATAGTTTTCGCGTAACTACTATAGATTTTAACGAATCTTAAATTATTTATCTACTGTTTGCCTTGTTTGTCACATCAAGTAATATTTAGAATGCCAAACGCAGATTATATCTCTAAGGTCAATCTTTATCTCGCATAGCAAAAGGCAAATGAAATGTCTAATAAAGTATAATTTATCAACCAACGTCCGTAATTCAAATATTCCTTCCACGCCATCAACTTAGGATTCTCTGCCAAGTTCAGGCACACTTATACCTTGTACATGAAATAATAACCAAAGGGCTTCAAGAAATCGAGGTTTAGATAATTACATGTCATTGATGTTTATTTTCAACTTCATTAAAATTTTCTGTCCACTATTTTTTCATAAGTGATGAAGTGCTATCATCGATTCCGTAGGCCCTGGTACGCACAGATCCTCGACTGGAACATTGAATTTGTCATTTACCTCAGTTTGTGATTGCTTTAATCATATTTATTACCTTTGAAGACCCTTAAATGTTTATTTTTCAGGTATATATTCTTCGCATTTTAATTCAAATATCATCTCAATTTATTAACTCATTTATTTATAAGTAATATCTCAGTTTCTTTTCAGATTTGTCTTTATTTTTTCAACTAATCGCCGATATTGTTTTTTACTATCACGGAATATTTTATCAGGTAGAGTGATGTTTAACTTCCTCCGACCAATTTTTCATTCATTAAGTCATAATCTTCCTCCTGTATTTATAAATTATCTGCTATTTGCACATATTTTCCAAATATAGATTTATATACTGAAATTTTCCCGATCTCGTAAGCATGTAAATTATTCTGCTCATTAAAATAACGGTCGACATATTGTTCCAGATGGATTTTGCTATGATCAACTTCTTTCCAGAATCTCTATTACTCCAATACATTTGCTTTCGAGTATTCACCTGACACACGTTATTTTCCATGAAATACTTTTTATGGTTGATTTCAAAGGAAGAATTTGACACTCCTATACTAAATTGGAACCAGAATGAACGTAACTACCTTCATCATAGGGTCTACTTGGGATTAACAAACAATAGGGCCACTTTAGCCACTGAGGCTCAACACTCGCATTTCGATAATATTCTGCAGCGTTCCATTATACAGTTAATACATCTAGCACGAAAGAACATTTAGTTTTCCACTGAATATTCATTTTTAACTATCATTTTCAAATTTTGTGGACCAATACGATCTAATAATATGGAAATTCAAGACGAATTGCTTTAAAGAGAGAAACTATCAAAAGGATTACTTCACGCGTAGATCGATGAGTCATGGTGTAAAATAAGAAAATGGGTACTATAGATTATAGTTTAATGCTGCGCAGAAATTAGCTCGTTAAAGCAAGGTGATAGACGTTGATTCGAAGCGATTGAAGTTTGTAAATACAGAAAAACGTGAAAAGTTGAATAAGTTAAAGGGGAAGCAAGCAAAATACTGGTTATGATGAGAGAGGATAATTGAGAGAAATGATTGCCCATGGCAAGTTGAAGAGAGTAATATAGAAGGGAGGACTTTAGACAAGCAAGGAAGATATAGAAAAGGGAAGAATGATATAGACGGGTTGGACGAAATGGAGTAAAGAAATATGCGGAAATAAAGAAGGTTTAATGCAGTGTGGCGTATCAGGCTACCCTTTGTTGGACGAGACCAAGAAGCGCTAGTATGTCAAACCCGGTTTCATAAAAAATATACCCTCAACGGCATGCTATAATATAACATACCACTTAAATTCACTGACTTCTAAAACAAATGGGAACCTTTTTAGTACTCGTTTCCATTTTCCCGTTCTCAAGTCTAAGGCAGGCCGTTTCGGATTTCCCTTGAGACATGTTGGAGTAGTCACTGTTCCAAAATCCGCCTCAAATTGGAAATAGTTGACCTTCGTAACACTTTACTCAAGGTTTCAATGGCGTATCCTTGTAATCCAAAAGTTTCACGAAAAACTGAAAGGACTACTTTTTATCAGAGGATTAATAAAATATTGTCTCACAAATTTTCTTCCACATGAATAGATAATGGAACAATTTCAAAGGGGAAAAATCATTCGTCTTGACCGGGATTCGAACCTAAATTCATCGATGTCCGGCGGAGTGCTTTAGCTAGTTAAGCTATCGAGGCTTCCACTTACACTACGAAATATTGGGGGTTTTTAAGGAACAAGATATTGTGACGATTCCGCTCCGAACCCCCTGATGGTTCCGCCAAAAGTTACTGCTGTGGTATCTCTAAGTTTATTGGATATGTCAAAGGTAAAACAAGCTAAGTGTTTAAAGTTGCCTTTAACGTAATGGACTTTGGCGCATCGCGCACTAATAAAAATACCTGTGGCATTATATACATGGTGTTTCGTCACAACATTTTGTTCATTTTAAGCCCAAAAAGAGTTTAAGAGGATGTCTCGATTGCTTAACTGGCTAAATTATTCGGCCGGACATCGAGGGATCCGAGTTCGAATCCCGATTAAGGCGAATGACTTTTACACTCTGTCATTATTGCATTAAAATGGATATCAGCGGACCTCAATCAATACGTCCTCGTATTATAACAGCATAACGAATTCAATGCGTGAAGCAACATTTAGAGGGGTAGAATTAGAAAAGAGGCAGTACTGCGTGAGGCATGCCGTAAAGTATGCCAATGAAAGGGGGGAGCCATAAGTTTGGTAGATCACAATATGTGATCAAAAATGATTTTATTCTGTGCCAAAGGTTCAATGGATTGAAACGAGACACAGTGCGCTATCTAGCGACACATTTGACGACAAAGAAAGTTAATATGTCCCGGTACAATGAGAAGGTCATGCTGGTGTGTTTCTCCGATTGGCAAAGGCTGATTCATTTCGAATATGTCCCTCAAGGTCCGACCGTAAACAAAGAGTTCTACTTGAAGCTATGAAGAGGCTGAAGGTCGCAGAGAGCCGAAAGAGGCCGGGCATGTGGAGACACAATGCATAGCGTTTCCACCACGATAACGTGTCGACTCACACGGAGCTGATTGTGACAGAGTTTTTCACTAGATCTTCCATGATCCCGCAGCCACCGTACTTTGCAGAAGTGCCTCCATCAGACGTTTTTTGTTTCCAAAGGTAAAATCAATCATAAAAGGGTGCCGATTTGACTCTATTGTGGACAGTAAAACTAAAAATACGGCGGTCCTAAAGAGGATTTCTAAGGCAGTTTACCAGGCAGGGTTCGAGAGCTGGAAGTTTCCTGTCTTTTTATGACTACACCTTGTAAATGTTAGAAAATTAACCGGTTGCAAATGTATCTTCAGATTCATATCCTATAGTGAAGAAGATAAGTTAAAACTTTGACGTTTATCACAATTTTCATTCACATAAAATCCAGATTATTTTTAAACTAAAATATTAAAATTTAAAGATTATAACTCACAATATGCGTAGCTATTTAAGATTTATTGAACCAAAGACACACTCGAGGGGTCTTCTACATTCGTTCTTCAATCTTATGATTGAATGATATGTTTGATGAATGGTATGATATGGATATGATGAAATTTCGTAAAGATCAAAGTCTTATTCACCTCACCACTAACCAGGTGAAATGTATTTGAATGATTTTTGGGAATTAATTTCCAGAATCAGAGTATAAAATATAATAATAGAAATTCTAATCGGAACACAAGAGTTTGAATTCTTCTCTGCCAGGAATATTCGAGTGGAACGCCTTTTAAGCATATGGTTGAATATTGAACTCGTTTTTTCGCAAATTTTACCACTGTAAAATTGCAGCCGATAACATAATTATAGTGAATATAAAAGCAATAACTAAGATGATTTCATTTATTTACTTCATTTGCTCAGAATTTTAAAAAGTATTTATTTTTAAGATGGGCACAAATAAATGCTCTCATATGGAGAAAGCATGGTTCTCTGCATACTAGTTTTCAAATGAAAAACGTCTTCCCAAACCTTATGTGTTCCATCTTTTGTCTTCATTTTAAGACCTTTTATGATTAATTCGGAATAATTCACTAAAAAACTGAGTGATTTGGTTTGAAAATTTGAGAACATTTGTCATACTTGCATTACTTCGTCATTTGTACAATATTCTTGCACCATAGTGTAATAAGATTTAATATCTTCTCTCGAGACAAAATTGAGATAAATACCTTTGGAAAATAGCTCGACGGGATTAATTAAAATATGAGGGGATAAGACATTTTACTAGTTCATTTAATCCTTTCAAAACCGCAACTGTAAGATGAGTAATGCCAACGATTATGTACTTCTTTATAGACCTACTAAGAACTACTCGAATTAAAATTCAAAACTTTATCACTTCGAAAGAGCATTAAAATTAATGTTACCAAATTTGCCAGCAATTAAGATGGTCTTCTCCTTGATGCTGGCGAGCCGATGAGAGCTAATGACACCTATTCAAGTTCCGTCCTGGAAACTCATTCCCTCATGTTCACAAGGACTTTCTGTCGTTCTAAAGCTGCATAATTTTCTCAAAGAGCAATCGATATTTGGGGTCCATCATTCGACGTCACTTTAACCATGCAATTTATTATTATTCCTACTGTCTTCTCTTTCTCACCAAAGGACGCCTTAACATCTCGCTCGCTCAGAGTTATAATTCTATCGATCGTAGACATTTAACAGTTCACTCATCTTTGAAAAAAATTGGAAGAACTTCATGATGTTAGAGGTAAAATATGAGAGAATGCTTGTAGGAAATGCATGCTCTCTCTTTTCCTAGAGTTTACCTAAACACCCAACATCGTGCTACCTGTTTTTCATTTCGGCAGCTGTGAGAGGAAATTCCGCGAAAAATGGAGTTAATCGTGACATCCGTAATAAGACGCTGCAAGCCTGAGAAAGACATTTGCAAGAGACTAAAGGACTTCCCTTTTAGAGTCACTGGCTCGATTACGCCCGTATGCGACAATGAGGAGTGGCAATGGGCCCAGTGGAGCATCCTGTCCCACTCGACACTACCAGATGCCGAAAATTGTCTCTCTTCTGCGTGCGGGAGGTTTATTGCTGAAAACAGATTTCCGGGTTAGGGGAAGGGGAGAGGATTCGGTGCAACTGGGAACAAACTTTGGTTATAGCCGGTCAAGGCGACGTCAGGTCCATGTTGGATACGACATTCCTTAAATGTCCTTTTTATCTCCCAGCCTATTATGGTTAAATAAATAGGAAGCCTGCTGGCATTATCTGTTGGACGTGATGACGGCTGAATTCAAAACAGTAGTAATAGAATTTTACAGAAACGTATTGCTCATAAAGTAATGTCTTATTTCGTCATGTACTTCAAAGCTAGTAATACAATTGTACGTCGACTAGGTTTGAGCACAACTATATTTTTGGGTAATCTACCGGTTAGGGGAGGTTTATGGATGGACACAACTACCAAATAAATATTTTTTGACTCGAAAAAAAACACAATCCAGCAATCTGCTCTACTATTTTTATATTGTATCAAAAAATGTGCAGCTCCAAAAACTCCAAAAACACATTTACGCCATTCCCATGCAGAAAGAATACATGGGTGAGGACGTGAAATATTCGGCAGTGAAAAATTGTAATGTTGCTTGAATATTATTGGATGAAAAATATCATATTACCTAACCATCATGTATACCAATCAGAAAAATTCAAAACATTTACACTATTTTTATTAAACTAATTTAAAAACTAATACCCTTAAAGGGATTGCAATTCGACCAAAGATTAGATCAAGGTTTCTGGGTAAATACATCAACTATTATCGTTTAAAATACTGATTTTGCAGATCAAATCAAATGATTACAATTAATGACTAATTTCAGTGCTTGAATGCATCATGAGATGATTTTTTAACCAAAATTTACCGAACCCATGAATCCTGAATTTCTCAAATTTAAATTGAATTTCATTAGAGGAAACCAAACCAATCCTTACTGAAATATGCATTTATGGTAATTTAAATATTCATATACTGGATAATCACACATCGATACCCACCCTGTAGGAATTAAATATATTTAAAACTGTAAACCACTGCATATGCTAACGTAATCACACCTCATTTTGAAATATATATAGAATTTTAACAAAAAATAAGCATTGTCATTACAACAACCAAAAATTCTTTATGAGGCATTTAATTCCTACGGAATCTCAGTAAGGTTTTGCCATGACTATGTGAAGGATTGAGGTTTTAAAATAAACGATAATGTATAACCTTCTCTTTGTCACCTACTGCAAAGTTAAGATATGGTTTACATCGATGTTACTGCTAAATAATTAAAGTTTCACAAACATACAAAATTAGTTAACGCATATTTTTAAGGATGATAATGCAGAAATAATTCAAACAACATTGTTTGCTCATTGAGGATAATCATTTAGATTTAAGCGCGTGATATTATGCTGCATATAAAGCTAAATATTTAAAATTAAATTCATTAATTAAATGAACAAGATACTGATATCTTTTTTTAATACATACCACTACAATGGAAGAGAAATTAAAGAAAATTTGAGCGTAAAAAAATAACCGTACACATGTTACGCAAAAAAAAATTCGTCCCAACAGGGAACCCGCGAAAAATGTCATTAATCATTCCGACCATTCTACCACCAAACCGACAGAAGGCAGAGGCTAGCGTTTTAGCGCGGTCGTATATGAATGCGGAAGAGACAGAGTCACTGACTGAATTGAAGTTCGTGAACCCAAGAATGACCTATGAGAGCCATGCAGTTAGTGCCATATCCATTTAAAATTCAATGAAATGGATAACGAACCTGAATTTTTGGTTTTGAATGTTTTCAAGAAAGACCTGAATTTCAGGTGAAAGGCATTCAAACGTTCATCAAGTGAAAAAATTTCAAAAGGAAAGAAAACTTTATGTGAAAATTAATTCATGTAGAATTTGAAATATCATTCAAAACAAGTAACCTATCTATCCATCAGGAACCCATTGTATTTTAACTATATAATTTGCATCAAACTAATGGCTAACATTTACAATAGTTTTTATTTGTTCTGAAAGAAAAATTTTCAGCACCTGTCAATTTAAATTTCAAGAATAAATGAGTAAACTACAAGAATTTCAAACAAATAAATTTAGATCTGTGAAGATAATCATTTAGATTTCTTTAATCGTACATTTAAGCAAAAAGTTAAACTAATAGCGTACTTTACGACAGGAAAGACACTATCACAAAATAAAGTCAGTTATGAAAGAATTTCCTGGATGAATAACTTCATAACTGAGAGACATCAGTAGTCAGTCAGGTGAGTAGTCCAAAAATCTACCCCTGGACCGCAACCCACTATACTTATGCATTATAATTGTATATTTTATGTATAATATATATATATACATATATATATATATATATATATATATATATATATATATATATATATATATATATATATATTATTTAATATTCATTCACAAGGAAAAGGGGATCAAAAGACACACATGTATAATATATATATATATATATATATATATATATATATATATATATATATATATATATATATATATATAGATAAATTAATTTCGCACATAGAAATAGACATATAAGGAAAGGGGATAGGAAAGCACATAAAAGACCAACACAGGAAAGGTGGGGAAGGAGGTTTTGAGCAGATCACAAATGTAAAAATATTTCCTTATCCGGGATATTTTTAAATATTTTTACATTTGTCATCTGCTCAAAACCGCCTTCCTCACCTTTCCTGTGTTGGTCTTTTATGTGTTTTCTAATCCCCTTTCCTTATATGTCTATTTCTATGTGCGAACGAAAATAATATTTGTTCGCCGTATGGCGGTAGAATAATAATTGAACCAGATAAAATCCAAGAGAGATGGAAGAGATATATAAAAACACTGTACGGTAGAGAACTTAGGCCACCAAGGTTTGACATAGCAAAAGAACATGACGTAGAAAAAGATAGCTTGGGTCCAGGCATACAGGACGATGAAATAGAAAGGACATTAAAGGAGATGAAAGCAAATAAGGCCGTAGGGGTAGAAACATTCCTGTGGAACTGTTTAAATGTTTACGGAAATGTGGGAAGAAGACTCAATATGGACTGATTCTAGTATCTATGAGAAAGGAATCTGGCCGGAAGATTTTGTGAAATCAGTGTTAGTTTCTATTCCGACAAATGAAAAGGCTATGTAGATTTCGTAGATTTTGAAAAATCGTTTGAAAGAGTGAATTGGGAAACACTAATGAGTATATTCCCGGAAATAGGAATGAATTGGAGGGAAAGGAGACGGATCCGCAATCTGTACATGTCTCAGACTGCTCAGGTGCGAGTGGGGAACGGAGAGTCCGGATGGGCAAGGAAGAGGTGTAAGGCAGGGTTGCCCATTGTCACCGGTGCTGTTCAACGTATATGTGGAGGAAATGATTAAGGAGGCTTGGGAAGAGCTGGAAGTGGGAGTGAAAGTCGGAGAGGAGTTCGTAAAAGCAGTCAGGTTTGCTGATAACCAGGCTTTGGATTGTCAGTCAGCCAGGTTGCAAGCATTGCTGAATGAATTGGAGGTTCAGTGCGATAGATATGAGATGAAAATCAATATTAATAAAACAAAGGTTATGTGATTTTCCAGGAAGAAAAAGATTAAGATAAACATTAAAATAACCTCCGTTTCCTCACAATTCCGTCGAAATTATCAAGAAATAACCTGTGAGTGTTCCTTTTACGTGCTCTCATATTCCGTGTTGCTGTCTAAGTTTTATATCTAAATATGTGTATAAAATAAAAATATATATATGTGTGTGTTTGTGTCTTCCGATCCCTTTTTCCTTATGAATGAATATATAATTAATATATAATTATATATATTATTATACATAATGTAAACAATTACAACACAGGCCAACAGTGTTTTTGGTGCCGGAGCTTTTAATGTTGATTTAAAGAACAATTGGGGTGCTGAATCCAATTATAACACTAGTTTTTTTCCTATCAGCTATAGTTTTCAAGATATAGATATGTTGTTACTTACGTAAAAAAATCTTCTACATGATGATATGGGAATATTATATTAATAACACAGGCCAACAGTGGTTTTGGTGCCGGAGCTTTTAATGCTGATTTAAAGAACAATTGGGGTGCTGAATCCAATTATGACACTAGTTTTTCCCATCAGCTATAGTTTTCAAGATATAGGTATGTTGTTACTTACGTAAAAAAATCTTCTACATGATGATATGGGAATATTATATTAATAATTATTTCATTGGCCTACAATATAGAAATATACATAAAACTTATTGATAGTTTATTGAAAATAATAGGAACACCGCAGAGTGGTTATAAATTAGTATACTTATAGATTTATTTAACTTTGAAAATTATTTTCCGGAATATATCAAATATTAAAACAACTAATCGTAAGATGTGCCATATCAAAAAAGTAGAGCTGTTAAATAAAAACGGATTTCATATTTGGATTCAGCTCTACAAATATAGTTAAAATCATCACAAATATTCCCCGCACCAATAATTTTTTTTTGTAGGCCTGTGTAATGTATAAGTATAGTGGGTTGCGGTAGTCCAGGGGTGTGTGGGACTACTGACCGGAGGGCCCGTGTTCAATTCCCAAGCAAGCTTCGTTGGGCACCTGCAGCTCCACCCATACTATGTATGTGATTTTTCGTGTACCAGAACCTCCTGTGAAATCATAACCGGCATAGGAGAAGGAACAGGCTCCCCTACTCTGGTGTATGAATTTCACACGTCGTCGGGCTTAGTGCTGGGTGAACTCTAAATTTCTTATATGGTTTGTTGCTGTTTAATTTTAGTATTCAATAAATATGTTTCACTTTGACGAAATTTTCTATTTATATATACATACATATTTGTATATATATATATATATATATATATATATATATATATATATATATATATATATATATACGTTGAGTCGGGAGGTTAAGGCAAGACTCGTAAAAACTCTGCTATGGAGCGTAGCTATGTACGGCGCAAAAACATGGTCACTGAAGCAGGAGGATAGACGTAGATTGGAGGCTTTTGAAATGTGGGTGTGGAGAAGAATGGAGAAGGTGAAATTGACCGAAAGGAAAACAAATGAGGAAGTACTGGAGATGGTGGTGAGGAGAGGGGTTTGTTGAGAGAAATCCTATGGAGGCAGGAAAATTGGATGAAAGGCGTATTGAGCGGTAGTGGAATGTTGAAGAGGGTAATAGAGGGGAGAATGTTGTGCAAGCGAGGTAAGGGCAGGAAGAGGATAGGGATGTTGGACGGGATGAAGGGAGGAAAGAAGTATACAGAGATGAAGAGGGACCTGATATAGATTAGTTTGCTAGGTGGGGAGTCACAAAATGTTTATTTGATAGTTGTGTCCATGCAAAAACCTACCTTAACCGGTAGATTACCTAATAATAATACATATACATAAACATATAAAAAACATGTATATATATATACATATATATACATCTGTATATATATGTGTGTCTGTTTACGTCCGCCCGGCAAGTGGGAGGTCCGGTGTTCAAATCCCGGTTATATTTTTACTTTCGTGATCTGCTCAAAAACCGCCTTCCCCACATGTCCTGTGTTCGCCTTTCATGTGTTTTCCTATCCCCTTTCCTTATACCTATTTCTATGTTTGAATGAATATTTGTACGCCGTATATATATATATATATATATATATATATGAGAATTGGCACAGGGAAACTGGCCCCCCTACCCTGATGTGTGAATAGTCACACGCCGTCGGGCTTAGTACTGAGTCCACTACTACTACCATCACTCAGCAAACCGACCTTTGAGTTGATTACATACAGTGCGCGAAACGAAAATTCGCAAAGCGTAGTAGACATGCTCAATTTCCGTGGACGGTTTTGGGTCAGCATGTTGGCAGAAGCATGTAGAATTTCGAAAACCATAGTGAATTATATTGTTGCAGGGAATTGACCCACGTGAATGGTACGCCAGGATGATCACCGCGTTATTGTCGGAAGATGAGAAGCCTGCTCGTGTGACAATCTCGCGATCTATTTGAAGTCGCTTCAGTTGTCCTATAGCTCCGATTACCTAGGTTCGTTTCTACATCTAGATTTCTGAAACAAAACTGTTTAGGATTAACATATTTTAATGTTTAATTTACATATGACTGTAGCAACAACAATTGATAAAAAAATTGAAAAACGAAACATACGAATATGGTCTTGCGAACGAAAAGTATGTGAACAATTCACTCTGAATTTGTATGTTACCAATCCCAGAGGGAATACATCGGAGTGAGAATTCGACAACGGGTAACATAACGGTAGTGATATACCGCCCGTGGTCAAGTGAATATGTTCAAGTCACTGGTTTATCGAAATATGCCTATAGAGATGTTAAAATTGAATATTGCTATAGGATTGAGGTTGTAGAAGATTAGATGAATAAAATCAATGACAAGTGAAACGGCGACCAATTTTTTTAAATAACACCGTGGCCAAAAACAATTGGCAGAAATCAGAAATAATAACATTTGTGTGCTAAAATGGCAGAATCGACTGAAAAATGTTCGAAATGCAAAACCTTGGTTGAAAGAAAATCGGCAAAATCGTCAGGAAACTGGATTGCTTAATTAAATTTTAAGATACAAGAAAATAATTGCATAAATAATACCCACGAAATAGAATGGTGAAATTTAACGTTTAATTACCTTATTGAATACTTTTTTGGCCAAAAATGGAAAGAATAAAAATTTTCTCTGTCATGAATTGGGAGGGAAACTATTATCCTAGCTTAGCTAACTAGGTAGCTCCAATTTTTCTCTAAGAAGGTTTCTACAGAATTGCATACGTATTATATTAGACCCGGTTTAACAATGGAGAGATTTTGGAATGATATAATAATGTAGAAATTCATTAGCTTGAATTTACTATACTACCATGTATACTATAAATCTTATTTCTGAATTGACCACGCCGAGGTCATGTTTAGTAACAGAATACTGTATAATCGGGATATAAAAGCAAACTCTCCACGATAACGACTCTTAATCCACCTTATCCTTCACATCTTCGATTCCCCAACATACTTCAAAATTCATACTTCAACCATTTCAGAAAGGATGCATGCATTCACCTTGCCTCAAATAAATCCACATAAAATCAACTTCCAGATGATTACACCTACATATGAATTTCTGTCACCGCTTCAAACATTAAAATCAAAATGCAATCTTTATCGATGAGTTTCTTAAGAACAAGACAGATGTTGAAAGAGATCTTTCTGATTTCCATGATGCATCCTCAACACGTGGATTGCATAACCGTTTCATGATTTCAAGCACCTCCCATTTCTCTTCTAGCCTTAAGAATAATGCCGTCATTAGCAACATTTTAATTACTTACCTCCAAGTCTCATGAAGGGTAAGAATGAGCTTACGTGAAAAGTTTACTTGATTTTTCCATCCTACAGTCCCTTTAGAACATCACAGAAGACATCTTTCGCCAAATATTATATACGTCGTTCTTTTCCTCCACCTCCTATGCTAACGATAACTTAGTGTGTTCCCGCGATATAAAACTTGCCCATGCTTTCTCTGCTCAACCATCCCCATAACACAACACTCCCACTTGGTGTCATCACAAACAACATTTCCCCATCAAAAATGTAATAAATCTCATCCAATGCAACGACTCATTCCTCTTTCTTAACGTTGGAGAATACAACGCCCCGGCGTCCCACAATCCTACGCAATAATGACAACCGTTTTTCGACGAACGACGTCCCTTCGTTCCTTCTCATCCATATCCACGCCCATTCTCACAACAATACCTTTGATAAATGCTTTGCCGTTTTCATTTCACAAAACCCATCTTTCTGCGACTACATTACAGAGAGACTTTACACGCAACCTCGCTGGCCACGTTAGATCGCTGAGTCTTTCAAAACCTCGGATTAAATCTCAGTCATTAGCTTATCCCTTCCGTTAACCTTTCACATAAAAATAGAAAACCTATTTATCGCAAACATTCTGTGGTTCCAGCATTATGCCCTCACCGTCTCGCAGCTTCACAATGACATCACTCTCATTCTTTCTCTCGATGATTAAGAGGAGAGGTGAAATTTTCATAATACGGTCATGTTTTTCTAATAATATCATCCCACCCTATGCTTGTGGCTAAGACAATGCTATTTTCGTGGTCGTTACGATCGCATCCATCTCATTAATGCATTCTTGTGAGTGAATCAATGATACGGAAGTGCTTCAATTGAGGAATTATTAACAGATGATACATGAATTACCGTGTCCATTTTCACAGAGAATATGATTCATGATTTTATAAAAATAACATGTTCTCACTGATTGTCGTTATTAATTTATGGTTGCATCCATATTATGATAATATGCATGTTTAATCGTTGATGTTTCAGAAAATTATTGAGTTTCTCATCCAATAATATGCTGTATATTTTGGATGAAAGTAGCCAGTCGTTGCAAATATAGGAAAATGTTGCCTCACATCCAAGAAATTCGTAAATATTTTTCTTCCTTATGATGAAAACAATCTTACATACGCCCTACCAATAAAATGGAAGGACATTTTATAGAAAAGGTGAAAGAACAATATGCCAATCCTTGTTGTTTCTTCAAAACACAATACCACAAGTTCCATGATTCATATTACGCATGCGATTTCCCACCTTTTCCACTTTCGTATGCGACTTTCGCATACGAAAAACTTATTACAAGAAATGAACAGACTGCTAAGTCATACCCTAACGCATCACTTTACCTAGGATGATCAGCTCGTTCTATTTCGCTGAATGGCATACAGATTTAGTTTAGGAAGCACTTTTCACGTTGAATTTGGCACCCAAAAGAAATAAGGTACGGCCTCATATAATTACCGTAATATAGAGAGGAAACGTTAAATGACATACATAAGAAATTGTATTCCTACTTGGTACGAGCAAGATTGAACACCCTCGTTTGCACTTAGTATGACTATATTGAATGCATTTTACAAATTCAATTATGAAATTGATTCTATAAAATGGAAAACAAGACGAAGAAACGGAAACTAAAATATTTAAAAAATCCCATAAGAATAAAAAGCGGAAAAGGACAAGAAAGTACTTTTTTTTGAGAATTCTCTCCCAGGTAAAAATAAATGATCAAACTTAGGCCAGAATTCTCCCCAATACCTCTTAAACTCCGCGGCTGTAAATCCCATGAGTAGTCCAGGTAGATACATGAATGCATAAGGCATGAATGAATGCATTGTCTCCTGCCCGTTTAACAAACGCCAGAAAAGTAACCAATCACCCACCACAGGGGAGAAGGGTAAAATTCTTTTGAGTGGGCAAACACCATGCAGTTATTTCTACGTCGAGTACCTAACTTGGGCGTAAAAATCTGTTAACGCAGTAATGTAAATTGACACAAGAATGCATACTGAAACACAATCACATGAAGCTTTATAACACTAATATTTGCCTTACATAAAAGGTATATAGTCCAGAAACGGTCAACTATTATGTAGTCCTACTGCAGATTATCATGAGGCAGTCAACTGCGTGAAATAGGTATCGGATGGACTATCTGCCTATTTTTTATTAGGTAATCTACCGGTTAAGGTAGGTTTTTGGATGGACACAACTATCAAATAAACAATCGACTGAAAAACGATACATTTATTAGCCACTCCAGCAAAATAAAACTCGACACTACAATGACATATTCAATTCCGCACACTTCTTTTTTCCCTTCGTTTTGCTCAACTTGCATTTCCCATGCTTTCCATTCCTCGTTTGCCTAACGTTCTCCTCTCTATCACATATGTCAACATCCCGTTTCCAATCAAAATGCTCTCCGTCCATTTTTCCCGCCTCCTCTGGATTTCTGCCAGCAATCCTCTCTCCACTCCACCGTACATATTGTTTTTTCCTTCGTTTTTCGTTTTGTACATTTTCCCTTTTCCATTCTTCACCACAATATCCAACACAAAACATCCACTCTACGGCTATCATCTTTGTCACCTACCAAATTTATATAAATCACCTTATAAAACAACGCTTCCTCGCAAGTTTTCATTAAACTATTCTTCTTCCTTATAATGTCATCTTACATGTCATCGATATCATTTTCCTCGTAAAAATGACTTGCCTAAAGCAATTCTTCTTTTTAGTTCTCTACTTTATTTATCTTGGATATTTCTGTCCAAATCTTGGCTGCATAGGTAAATTGTTCCATCTGGTCTTGCTTATGGCCACCTTTTTTTAACGCTCAACTCATCCTTGCTCTTTCTCAAAAATTTCATGGTATGTGCTTGGCTTAAACTAATCCTCATCGTATGCCATGCGTAGCGTACCTATTTTAAAAAGCGCTCAGCAATGATTGACTGAATAGCTAGCAAAAACTTCACCACCGAAGCATGACGTTAAAGCATAATTTGGCGAATATAGATGCATTGGAAATATATATCGCAAAAAATCAATCACGGAGTAGTAATTCTTACCAGCAAACGAATGTTTTCAGTTTGATCTGTTTCGGATAATTGTTGAAAAATATCTAAGTTTTGAAATCTCCGAATAAAAAACAGTAGAAAAAGACTCTATCATTATTTACTATTAAATACAATTCAAAATTTTACTTAAGCATAATTAATTTGTTTCAATTTTTTTTTTTTATTAATCAATTTATGTCATTTTCAAATCATCGATTTTTATTAATCAATTTCAATTAATTTGTTTAAATTAATTGAAGGGACTTTTCTAAATCGTGCATAGGTCTTTTCTACTTCTACAACTACATAATACCCCGCTAACCGCCGCAGGGATTATGGGTGGCGGAGTGTTAGGTCACCATCCGTAAAAACAATTATACCACATAGAAAACCATATCATTTTACCTTTGCACACATATTTCTTTGACCTTGCACTCCATAAACTTTAATCATACGAAAGAAATCACTTACTCAATTACAGGATACGTATATTTAAATCATTATGTAGAACTGTTAAAAATATGGGTCAATTAAATAAAAAGAATAACTTGCAAGAAGAACCACACAAAATATCAACAAATTTACACTGCCAAATCTAATTATCTCCTGAGCAATTATGTCCATGTCTATTCTATAACGGTTCGAGGAAGAACGACATTTTAAATCTATCTGTTTCACAATATACGAGTATATCTGGTATATCTCTAATTTTACGTTGGTGGTCGTATCTACCAAAGAAAGTCGGGGTCTATATTATGTGTTTAACATTCTCAGATAAGTAACCTACCTCAAATTGACTCCATTAATTTATCCTGTATTTTAGCTTATTTAAGCTTTTTAAGAAATTGCATATTTTGATGTATACGTGTTTATAATTTCTTTACTACTTCATTCAAGAGTTTTTCATTTTTTTCAAATCTCCATATGTGATGCCCACATTACTTTTTTAATCCAAAAATGATGTCTCCAAATAAGTAAAATGCGTCGTTAGTTACCATATTGGTGTGAGTTTTGGAATGAACTCATGGCATGTCCAATATATTTTTAGTTACAATTTCTTTTTAAGTTTGCCAAACTTATGGTCCAAGAAGGATCACACTTGATTCCATTTTTAATGATAGTTTTGAAAATTAGAGGAATAATGACAATATTAATTTGTAATAAACACTTCTTTTCGATTTCACATTATATTTTGAATAAAATTTTTGCATATAATTCTAATAATTGAATCCACTCATAAGGTAATTCCAAAAGAATAGAAAATCAATTTGACGTGCACCCTACCCTGTATTCGTAACCTTTATTTCGTTACTTTTCGTAAGATAAGATGATTATATGGCTGTCTCTTCAACTAATTATTGCTTTTTCCACGAGATTATGCCTTTCAAAGTGAATGCCAAACGAGTAGTTAACCTGAGGGACGTCAATTTGTGTGTATGTGTACTGGTAGGGATTCCCCTGGGACTTGACGAATGTATATCCAAGCGTGGCAGTGTCGTGGGAGTAGACCGGGCACAGGCCGTTACGTGGTTGCTTAGCAAATTTTTGGGAAGAGCCTCGCAATAAAGAGGACGAGAGATACTTTTCAAAGGTTTTCCGTCACGATTTGCAACCCAGAGTTTCGATGTTTGCTTTGAGATTTCTACTTCACGGTGCGAAAGGACACCCCCCACGTTTTTTTTTAACAGAAGTCTTAGGAGGTGGGGTGGTGAATGAAGAGCAGACTCCTACGCTGTGCCACAAAAGACTTCCGACTTCCGTAGCTCGCCTCCCTTAGGAGACTCACTTTGAGTACAGATGACGTCACGATGTAAGTGGCAACATTCCTTTTTTTAGGTTTTCTTAACGCCACTTCGTATTTTGTGAGAGCAAACAAAATGTACCGGTGTTTGTTTAAGAGTGAAAGTGTTTGGATAAGTTGGATTGAGGCATAGAGTTGTGACAATTCCTTAGAGAAACAGCTCTTGACATTCACTCTATATACCTAAGTGAGAAACATAGTCCAAGTAATGAATGAGGGATAAAGGTGAAAGAGGTATGTAATCAGTGGAGTTAACAGTTCTGTGTTTTTATTCAATACATTATCAAGTTAATAAGAAGTATATAAAATTATCCTAACCTCTGTAAATTAATCAACTGATAGGTCAATGCCCATTAAACCTTTATATGTCCCGAAAAAAATGCTATGGGCAAGATTAAATTCTTTCATAAAACAGTAAAAAAATTCGCCAGGTTACGAACTGAGACCGACTGAAAGATCCTGTCTCGCATAATAACAAACAAGATATAAATTGTAACCCAAATATACATTGTTTTCTTCAACTGTTTGTTCAGGGTTGTGGGAAAGCTTTTAGAGACCAAAAAGTAATAAAAAAACTCATTTAGGGACATTTTACATATATTTTAGAGTGACTTCTTTTAAACAACGTTCGAGTCATCTAACATCTCCGACTTCACTTTGAAAACTGTAATCTACAGAGATCAAAGCAATAAATAACCTTTTACAGTACAATGTTTCAAATTTGATAAAGTTGACGGTTTGATGTAAAAAATGTTTCCATGAACAAGTTCAAATGTTAGTTGCTTTTATTAGCTATTCGACGCAACGTGAATATATCGGCATAAGTAAATACTCTACCTTCTATTGACAGTCATTTACCTCTCCCTGCAGTGCCCTTCTTCTATTCATTCCTCTCTTCTAATAACTTTCACAGTGAGTTAAAGTGAATAACTTGAAATGAAATAATAGCTTTTAAAAGGAAAAAATAAACTAAAATGTGAACACGATTAATCGTAAGGGAGTCCTCCAATTGGTATAGGTTATTTCCAAACTTAGAGAACGAGGCAACAAAGTCTATTTGGCTAAATTAAATCCGCTCGGTGCTGTATTTGTCTTATTTTCTTCTTTCTCTGGCATTACGAAAAGAGATCGCTAAGAGATTTCACTGCAAATAAGATATATTTACAATGTATATACTTAGGCTTCATTCAACATATTTCAAACTGCTGTAGATGCAATTTTTACTTTTTGTCGATGATTTCTAAAAATCACTAATTTGTTAACTAAATATTGCAATTAAAACTTCTGAATTGCCAACATTTTGCCCTTCCTTTTATATTAATCAGAGTATCAGACCCCTCAATATTAGCATAAATAACCTCCGGGCTTCTAGCAGGAATTCTTCCCTGATTGGCATGCTCCCAATCCCCAAACAGACCTCCGAAAAAACACTTCCTTTGATAAATGCTATAGTGTATCCATAATAGCATCCCTCCCACCCTACGACCCTCCAATGAAACTCAAAACAATAGAGCAGGCCTTCATCTGGCTCCTGTATTCCTGGAATTTCCCAGGCATCAATATTAGACATTAATTAATCCGATCTTTACATATTATCATCTCTTGTCCCACCCCCAACACCTTCCATATTATCCCCGCAATTCTAAAAATCTCCTTCCTAAATTTTCCCTTTCCAACTGTTCCTCTCCCTAACCTTTCCCGCCCTTCCTCTTCCATTTAGCTTTTCCAGCCCTTTCCTTTCTTTTCATCAGTTCTTTCCGTCTCTCTTTCTTGAGAAAGAGAGACAGAAAGAACTGGGCGTGGTCCACCAAAAATTCGAAACCTTGTGAGTTTCTTTTCTTCTTTTGGGTGTTTCTGGGTTTTTGTCTTTTTCCACCAGTGCTAAGTACATATACATTATCATTCACTTCCGAGAGACTTACAAAAATGCTGCTGGTAGGTTCACGCATGCAAGTTCGGTCGGAGGCTAGGAGCCAGCCAAAGGGTGGTCCACGCAGCGTCTGTTCTATAGTGAGGGGGATGCATGCGTGAGGTGTCTGATCCCAGTGGAGCGGCCATTGAGCCATGGCGTCACGTTAAAAACACCATTGAGGAAGGTAACGGGAAAACAACTCAATAGTTATTCCCTAGACTTTGATGATTGACAGTATAGAGAATAGGAGTCCTGGTAACCACAGAACTCGGCCCAATCGGCCGTGTCTCGCCTGGGCGCGGGAAAGGCAAGATTTCCGCGGTCGTCATCTGTACGAAACCCTTGCGAAGGAAATCGAACAACAGTAGGACAGAAGATGGAGACCAAATTAGTTGCATTATTGCAATTGATTAAAGTAGAACCGATCAACTTTGTCATTGTTCAGGTCATAAGGAAAAATAAGTACACGATCAGTTAGAGGAAATAATTGCGTGTGTTCCTGCGGGGAAACATTTGATAGTGATGAAGGTTTAAAATGCAAAGGAAGAAAAAGGAAAGGGATGCTGATGAGATGGGGGACTACGGTAGGCTTTTTTGGAAGGGCAGCCTCGTCACCATCTCGACTGATCTTACCACACTACTATGAACAGACTCGTCAAGATACAATCATGTGCACAACTTTCATAGAGGATCATGTATATGCCGAGTAAATTTTTAAAGTGGCATGGGAAGAACTGCAGATAAAGGTAGGAATAATAGCTGGTGGGTAATTTATAAAATCTGGTTTTCTCATGACCAACCTCTAGGTTTTCTATCAGTCGAGGGGCTGCAAGCATAGTTGAGTGAATTGTAAATTAAATGCGAGAGATATGAAATGAAAATCATCATAAATAAAACAAAGGTTATGCGATTTTCCAGTTAGAGAAAGGCTAAGCATAGCTTTAAATTTGAAGCGAAAATATAGAGCAGGAGGAGCAGTTTTGTATAACTCGGAAGTGCTTTGGACCAAAATTGGCTGTGCAGTAGGCATATAAGGAAAATAAATAAACCAGGCAAAAAGGCTTTAACAAAAAGGAGAGAATATTTGACAGAGACGCTGAGCAAGAATATTAGGAAAAGACCAGTTAAAAATTTGATGCTATTTCAACATTTTCAGAGTGTAAAAACCATTCGCCTTGACCGTAATTCTTTTGTCCGGCCGAGTGCTTTAGCCAGTTGAGCTATCGAGGCGGC
Organism: Hetaerina titia; assembly: GCA_037158775.1. NCBI lineage: Eukaryota > Metazoa > Arthropoda > Insecta > Odonata > Calopterygidae > Hetaerina > Hetaerina titia. The sequence continues at coordinate 37,064,079 of CM073777.1, forward strand.
CTATTAAACTCTGAAATTTTTTGGGATTTTAAAGAAACAAGGTGTTGTGACGAAATACCGTACATAAAATGTCACAGGCATTCATAGTAGTGCGCTATGAGCCACAGTCCACGAGGTTAAAGCCAATTTGAAAAACATAGGCTGTTTATACCTTAGACAAATTTCAAGAAACTGCGGGAGATGTCGCAACAAGCGGCAGTCAAGGCGAATGATTTTTATACTCTTATTGTTGCAATTAAATGCATTTTAGCGAATGATTCCATTAAAAGTTACTGTTGCGGCCTCTCCCGTAGTTTGTTGAAATTTGACTTTGATGTTAGTTATCAACAGCGCGGAAATATTGTCACTGATATCGGATGATAGACGAAGATTGGGGACTTTTGAAACGTGGATATGGAGGAGGATAGAGAAATGGACCAAAAGAAAAACGAATGAAAAATGATAAGTATGGAAGGGCGAGGAGAGGTGTTTTTTGGGATAAATCTTAAGGAGGCAGGAAAAATGGAATAAAAGAATTTTATCTGCAGTGGGGTGTTTCAGAATTTAATTAATCGGGAGAATGTTAGTCAAACAAGGAGAGGGCTGGAATATGACACGAATGTTGGTCGGGAAAGTCGAAAGATTCGACGTTCAAGTTCCGACCAAGGAAATATTTTTTGCGCTTGTGATGTGCTCGATTCCGCCTTCCCCACCTCTCCCGTCTTCGTCCATTATTATAATAGAATTCTTTTGACTTACATTTTTTCAAACATTTTAAAATTCGCCCGATTGCGAAATTTAATTTTTCTCGCCTCAAAATATCTATATTTTACGTATCTTAAGATAATAATCCGAGGATTTGCAAAAATAAAATTGAAATACATGAGTTTAATAATTTCCGGAAACAAATCGGCAGGCAAACGTTGAATAAGTCGTTTTATATGCTTGCAGCATGGTCTCTGCAAACCGTCACTATAGCGTGTTGGAAGGATAGATATTTCACCAGTCTTTAGAGTAATCGATGATAGATATAGACAGCCTTCATTACTTTTTTTTTGCTTCGTGACGTGCTGTAGCAATGCTATTCAGCCACCAGTAGCAGATTCGCAGGTATTTTTTTGTATATGATTACAAAAGTAATGGCATTAAATAGGAGGATTTTCAACTGAAATAAATTACATCCATCAGTTCCTAGTTTTTCATTTATGGCCTTGAAACCTGACTATTTATAAAAACTCTCTGTTGGCTATACACTCAAGTTCTCACTTATGTAGATGTAAAATATAGGAACAATTTACGCAAACATCCAGGATTGGGGACATATATCTCTCCAAATCCACTTGTTAAATTCGGGAAATTGTGCTTAAATCAAGTAAAACCTTTTGAAAGACGATTTCATGCACAAACCTTCTCAGATCCAGAGGATAATCATGGTTTAAACAATGGGATGTATGAATAATACCTTTAAGACACTTAATATCCTCTATTATTCTAGAGCAATTCTGGACCCTTCTTTCGTCTTGATCATATTACTACGGAAAGCGATGGGAAGATTACAAGGATTTAAAACATTTACTATTAATGATCTGATCCTAGGATTTATGTCGGCGATGACCTTGGCTCGTTGGAAGAGTGTGTTCAGCACTGCTCGCCTTTGGGCTGGGTGGTGGTGGCTGTTTCCATTAAGATACAGCCCTGTGTGCGTCGGCTTTCGATACACACTATGTCCGAGTGTGCCATTGCTCTTACGTTGGACCAGGATATCGAGGAAAGGGAGAGAACTTCCTCAAGAACGGATATAGTGGACGCGAAATCTCCCTGGCCCTTAAAAGGTCCTTCGACCCGCAAGCACGCACGGTGGTGGAAAAAGAAAAACCATTAGCCAGGGTCTGCTTGCCGTACGTCGCCTCGATCTCCGGAAAAATATCCAGGATACTAGCGAGGCATAAAATCGAGGCAATCCATAAACCACCGGGGAAAATTAGAAATTTACTTGTCAGAGCAAAGGACCCAATCGGCCTAAAGACCCCAGGGATATACCAAGTCCCGTGTTCCTGTGGAGATGTCTACATTGGAGAGACGGGTCGGACCATGGAGACCAGGTTAAAGGAGCATAAAAGACACCTACGCCTAGGGCAGCTGGAAAAATCTGCCATCGCCGAACACAGCGTCGAGATGGATCACTCAATTAATTGCAACGAGACCAAGCTACTTGCCCGCGCCGGTGGTTACTGGGACCGCATCATTAAAGAATCCATAGAAATTAAAATGGCAGAGCGGAATTTCAATAGGGATTCCGGTTATTCTCTCAGCAACACATGGAAACCCGTGCTATTGGAGGTAAAAAGAGAAAGGCACAGAGCACAACGACCCGGCGACCAATCAGAAGTCACCTGAACCCGAGAGCGCAGGTATATAAGACGGCCAAAAACGGAGTGGCAATCATCAACCCTGAGGACGATGCACGAGTCGGGCATCGAAACGTCGGCCAACATGGAACCCCTGACCCGGTGGAAGACCCGAGAAAACTTCATCCAGCAAATACGCCGGGAAAGCACCAGATCTTACATTGCCTGTGTTGTTTCTGTGATTGTTTACAATGTTTAAAATAATTGAGAACGCCGCCAGTTGTGAAGTGAGGGCAGTGATTAAATTCCTCAATGCAAGAAACGTTCGCCCATGTGATATTCATCGCCAATTAAAAGAGGTGTATGGAGACAATGTAATGGACGAGTCGTCTGTTCGGCGGTGGTGTCGCAACTTCAACATGGGGAGGGGCGTAACACACACGACGATGAGCGTTCGGGGAGACCGTCTGTCATTACAGACCAACTGGTGAGCTCAGTTGACGAATTCGTGAGGAACGATCGGCGCGTCACAATTGATGACATCCGTGATCATTTTCCCAATGTTTCTCGAACAATTGTGCATGAAATTGTTAAACACCATCTGCATTATGCAAAAATTTGTGCAAGATGGGTCCCTCGCATGCTTACAGATGAGCACAAAACCAAGCGTATGGCTGCAGCACTGACGTTTTTGGGACGTTATTCTGATGAAGGAGACTCTTTCTTGACTCGCATAATTACTGGTGACGAAACATGGGTTTTTTATGCATCACCTGAGAGTAAACGACAGTCATTGGAGTGGCATCATGCTCATTCACCAAACAAACCAAAAAAATTCAAGACAGTTCTGTCCACCAGGAAACTCATGGCAACCATTTTCTGGGATCGACGAGGTGTATTGCTTATTGATTTTATGGCCCGTGGAGACACTATTAATGCCAATGCGTATTGTGAAACGTTAAAGAAATTACGGCGGGCAATACAAAATCGGCGACGAGGTCTATTGTCTACTGGTGTCATTCTCGTTCATGACAATGCCAGGCCTCATGCAGCTGGGATAACACAAAAACTTTTGCAGCAATTCAAATGGGAAACTTTCGACCATCCACCGTATAGCCCGGACTTGGCCCCTTCAGATTTTCATCTCTTTACAAAGCTTAAAGACTTTTTGGCAGGAAAAAGATTTGACAGCGATGAAGAACTTAAAGAAGGAGTGACCCTGTATCTCAATGAGCTGGCGGCGAAGGACTATGCAGCAGGAATACAGAAACTTGTCACACGTTATGACAAATGCCTTACTTTGCTTGGAGATTATGTTGAGAAGTAGTTTAAAGTATCCTCTTTCAAATAAAATTTTTTATGTTTGTTAATATTTACTTTTGTGTCTTTAATTCACGAACGGGTACTACTTTCCGGATGACCCTCGTACATAACCAACAGATTCTTAAGTAGAGATTTTCTAGTTTTCTGACCCCCTTAAATATAACTTATCCAAGATTCATCAAACTTATACCACTATTTGTTCAGTAATTTGAAAGGTAGTGAAAGGTCGTCAATTTGTATTTTCTGAAACTGTATAAATAGTTGTACATATACGAACATTAGGTATACGGTATAACATACTCAGATTTACTCAAAAATATATTTACAGGGTTCGTCCGGAAAATAAGTGTACTGAGCCCCGGAAAAAAAATATTACACTTTCACATATCTTAAGCTAATATTCCTCAAAATAGGACCCTTGTGAGTCGATACACTTGTTCCAGCGGCGTTCCCATTCCTGGAACGCTCCCGCGACGGCATCATCGGGAACCTCTTGAAGACACGTCGTCACGGCCTCTTTGACGGCGTCCGAAGTCCCGTATCGCGTTCCTTTCAAACTCCTCTTCATCTTCGGGAACAGAAAGAAGTCCGGTGGTGCCAAGTCCGGGCTGTAGGGCGGGTGCGGTAGCGTTGCCACGCCGTGCTTGGCCAAGAAGTCCGACACGACAAGCGCGGTGTGAGACGGCGCATTGCCGTGATGCTGCCGCCAGCTGTTTTTGATCGCTGGCCGGACGCGGGCGACTCGTTTTCGAAGCCTGTCAAGCACTTGGACGTAAAATGCAGCATTTACAGTTTGTCGTTCAGGTACAAATTCGTAGTGGACGACTCCCCTTTTGTCGAAAAAGACAATGAGCATCATAAACTTATTTTTCGGACGAACCCTGTATATAAGACGGTATCACTATTGCATAGTTTTAGCAGAAAATAAGCTTCTTCGCCAAATAAATCACTAAGGCCACTTTATCGCTCGGTAAAATGTAAATTAGGGCACAAATTTTACGCTATTTTTTAAAGAGTTTTTGTATAATTGAAACCACCCCTATGAAACCATTCAAAAATGAAGAGGTACAATGGAGCAGTATGACAAAAGTACATCGCAAAACGCAATCCTGCTAAGCGACAGGTTAAACCACATTACATTCCTTACGATGTTTGAAAGCCATTTTGGTACCATGGAAGCCAATGCTCTTTTTTTCTTTTCCTACTATAAGTGAGTATCATCGTGAGGAGTCCACCAGTTTCTGGTTATTCCAGTTCATTGGTTATCTCTTTGTAACACTTTACTATATGTCACCTGAGCTGGTAGCGCATTACATATTCCTTCCGAATTTCCAAAACTAATTCCTGGTTGGCTGTTTATTAGATAAATTATCAAGTCCCATTAATATCATTTATGTCTAATGAACATATTCCTAGGTCCTTTAAGTATTGTTCACCTAATATTTTTCTTGCTCAACTCTGGTTTTTGTATATATTCAACAGATTCAGGCGAAATGTAGTGGCAGTTCGTTATTATGAGAAAAACAAATTTGCACCTTTCCACAGATTTAAAATCAAAATCATATTTCCAAAATCTATGGAAAAGTGCAAATTTGTTATTTTACACAAAACATTTTTTCTTTGTATTGCGGATATTATGTTGAATTAGATGTATGTAATGATTTTAATTTAATGCACAGGTTATGAACTTTGGAAGGGAATGTCAGAGCATTCATTAAGGAAACAAATATTAAATGGGATGAAAAGTTTACTACATTATATAGACCTCTAACAAATTATTATTTTAAAATATAAAAACTAGTCATTTGAGGAAATCTTACCAATGTAATGAACATAAACTATTGTCATTTAAATTAACAAAAAATGAAGATTTACCGTCATACGCTTACTATATAATACAAGATTTAATCCCCCTTCGCTTTGGTTTGACTCTATTTGCGTTAACTTTTAACTGTACACTTTAACTCACATTGGCTATCTCCATCACACTCCTCCTTTACATCATACATACATAAAAACATTTATAAGACAGTAAATACCACCTGACAGCGTGAATTACTAACCATCGCAAATATTTGCTGTAGCCCGAGGATATATGAGTGGGCTCGCGAACCAAAGGTACCCTGAAGTCTAATTTTGAGGGACGCTATTTGTAGATGACTTTCAGCACGATTTTGACCATCTAAATGAAAAACTGATTTGTCTAAATAAAATACCATTATAGACCATCTTTCTTTGCACGAAGACACTCAGGTTGTAAAGGAATAATAAAATATCCTTTACGTTTTGCAAAGACAATGGTGGCTGTATCTGTTTCTGTATATTCCTCACAAATTTAGAAGAACTGGAAATGCATTCCTTTATGAAAATAATTTTATTTATAGAAGATCTGGGAATACATTTTTTATTATTTATATATACTAAAGAATAAAAAATTATTCGTATGTATTTTTATATAATTTTATAAAAATAAAAAATTGTAATATGCATATGCATGACTTTTCCAAAGTATACCAATTTGACGTTTTGTTAATGAGTACGAGTGTACTGATATAATTGAATTTAATTTTTTAACGCAATGTCCTTTATTCAGCATGCATTAGTTACGGTAACTCAATATAAAACATAACTAATCAATAAGCTTGTACAATAAGTATCCATGTAGTGTAAATAAAGGAAAATTTCTCAAAAAATGAATTTCATGTATTTCCAATGTTTATATGCTTAACCAAGCCCTCTCTCCCACCGTAAAACCCTCTACTTTGGGTGTAGCGTAATACCGTGTGATTCAAAGAATTTAATTTTGTCTAAACGAGTCATTTGATGGGTGCGTGACAATTGCAGGTTATCCAAACAGGATTCACAAATGGCTATTTCTGCTGAACCTTACTTAACATCCTGGGTTCATGATTGAAATTAGTTGAATTGTGTGCATGTTTACAAATTTGATTGAGATATATGTATGTTTAAAACGCCTGTGAAACACTAATTCGAAATTGCATTTTTAGGTGTCACAGTTTTCGAACCACGTGAAAGGATAGTAGTGATTAAATTAAAATAATTCAGTGTCAGTTGCAAATTCATTTTCATTTGATAACTAAAAAAGCAAGTCACTAATTCTCTCGTAACAATAAAGTTGTGGATAAATATATCGCTTTAATAATCGATCACGATTGCCTTTTTAACTAATTGTCTTCTACACAAAACAAAATTGGATACAACAATTTTTTTCCTGCAGTCAGCGCAGGGTATGACGCATCTAACCTTTCGGTCATTTTAAAAACTTCCTCCCCTTAACATCTGTTAAAAAAACTTGCAGAAAAACGTTCTTACAAAAGTGTGTAACTTATCAGATAGAGATGTGTTAAATAAGGTACTGTAAATTATAATCTAATGGGTCTATTAATACTTTTCTTTCCATAATAATGAATATATTAAGGATGCTGTAATTATTGCATTTATTGTCATTAGGTTTTTAATAACAAATAAATTATTTATAAAAAAGGTGAAAAGTACCCATGGCACGTTAACTTCCATAGGTATTCCAGTTTATTCAGAAGCTCATTTAAGGAATTTTGTTTGTATCATATGCACCAGATTGGATGGCCTAGATAGCGAACGAATCTCTGATCCTATGATATGGCCGAAGCATCCGCTCTGTTCAACTGCATATTTCACTAGGGAAGACACGTCTAGCTCACCAATCACCTGTCCCTCTCTCGTCATCGTGCTAATCCAGTTGATTGGTGTCGGCGAACCTCACATAATTTTCGAATTCCAATCAGACAACCAAGCGAACATGGCAGGATCGGGTTAGGGGTACAATGGACAAGTCTGTGTCAGGCTGGCTCAATACATCGTTAGTACGGTCGTCGAGTTAGTAAGCATAATGTATTTTACTTTAGTTCTTATTTCTGTGGAAAATATATATTATCTAGGCGTGAGACCCTCATCACTGGATGGAAATTTTATTGTCAATTACAATATGGATAAAAGCTTTAAAAGCGACTTTCAATATAAGAATTGTGAAACAATACATAGCGCGAACACTAATCGTTGAAGACGGACCGCAAGATCCGTAATCACAAATTGTTCCGCAAAGATAAATCGATTTGTTCATGGTGCGCGGCGAATTGATTCATCCGTACACTTTCCCTGGAATGTTCATTATTTGAATTACTGAAATTCCGAAAGATCATTTCATTAGTATATATAATGTTAATATATCTGAAAACTTCTGATCATGCAACTTAAAAACTGTTATTTATACAAATTGAAAATACATGAGTTTATGTATTTAGCCTCCTTATTTCATAAAATTGAAATTAATACTATTTTTTTACTTACTATAATTATTAGGTACTCTACCAGTTAAGGTAGGTTTTCGGGTGGACATAACTATCAAATAAATATTTTGTGACCCCTAAGAAAACCTACTCTACATCAGGTCCCTCTTCATCTCTGTGTGCTTCCTTCCCCCATTCATCCCGTCCAACATCTCTATTCTGTTTCTGTGCCTTCCTCGTCTGCCTAACATTCTCCCCTCTATTACCCTCTTCAACATCCCAATGCCGCTCAATACACCTTTCATTCATTTTTCCTGCCTCCATAGAATATTTCCCAACAGACCCCTCTCCTCCCCAACCATCCCTAGTACTTCCTCGTTTATTTTCCTTTGGGTCCATTTCACCTTCTCCATTATTCTCCACACCCACATTTCAAAAGCCTCCAATCTACATCTGTCCTCCTACTTCAGCGACTACGTTTCCGCGCCGTACTTAGCTACGCTCCATGCCAAAGATTTGACGAGTCTTTTCTTAACCATATATATGTATACGGTAATGAATTGAATTTTATATGATAGTGCAAGGTAATTAACTATTTTTTTAATAAATACACGTAATATCTCTGTATTTCAATTTAATAATATTCCTTAATGCAGGGGTATTTGGTCAGGTTAGGCGCAATTATATCTGAACTCTTAATTTGACAAAATGCTAGCGAAAAACCCGATTATTCTCGGTAGATCCACGACTACCTTTGATTCAACAACATTATATATATATATATATATATATATATATATATATATATATATATATATATATATATATATGTATCCAATGTGTGTCTAACAAATGCACTATGAGATATGGTAAACGAACAGGAATTGTTCACTGCCTCATGCAGAATAAAGGTATATTTTCATAATTTACCTTATGTTTGAATGGGCAATAATTTATGGAATAGAGTAAGGCTGGAAAGAAATCCGGAGTCTCGGAGCCTTAACATTTTAAATATTATCGTAGGGTTTGGAACATTATTGTAAACTTGAGAACCACTGGAATTACTTCCCCGATATCGAATAAAAGCAATGCTACGAGAAATGTCTGTATTACTATTTACGACCACGACATTACAACCTGTACCACACACATTACAAAGATATCCTTTAGCACAATCATGTTCATCCATGTTTTTGTGTTTCTTTTATATTATTAGGAGAGGATGAAATTATCTCAGTTGCACAAAATTATTTGAGGAAACATTCCACCCAATCTTAAAGCTTATGTTTGAGCATGGGATGACTAATCCAGCAAATGGGCGTTAAGAGTATCTATCCACTGTATAAAGCCAGCAGTTTATGATAATAGACGGACTAAAACAGCTTACTGCCAGCATAACTTTTTTGAGGTTTTGCATATTCAAAGAAAAATGCGGACGGTAAAATGTTAATTCAGCCTTCTCTGAAAGAAGAACTTATGAAGAGTGGATAGACTGATTATCAATTAATAATTACGCATATAAATCAAGTTTAATCAATAATTTTATTTTCAATGCATTAGAAATATTAAATCTACCATACACCTAAAAACCGTAAACATAAATTGTCTCAATCCATTAACTAAGGCTACTTCTTCTTTAAAATTAATTTCAGCAGCTTCTGTCGATTATATATTTTATCATATTTATAAAATGGAGACAGTCTGATAGAACACTGTGAACAAACTATGTTGTATACATTTTCTTTTCTGAATATTAATAGTGCTATCAAAAATGCAATTCATTTCAGGCAGCAATCATAAGGATGCAAGGATAAAGGAAGGAGTCGCAGGGAGTGTGATATCGCCAGGACGTCTCCATCCATTCATCTGTTTCCAACGCAAGGCGCGGAGATTGATCGCTTCCTTGATTCTCCCGCCCTGTCACCTAACGGGGGTTCGAGGAAGTAAGTACCTTTTTCTTTTCAAGGACCGCTGAAAAATGGACGCTTTCTAACACTTCTTGGAGCACTAGAGGTGTCGCTTTACGATCTTGCGTGAAATACTGTAGTTTATAGCTCGATTGAAAATAATCCTTATTATAAAATATATATCTCCTCGATCTTTTCGCCTTAAATTTTATGGAAAAGAATAAACTACGCTAAAAACGACCTTAAAAAATTAGTGAAGACTAAATGTATAATAAATATTGATCGATGTAATAAATTAATCAACGTGAATCACAAGCGACCAAAGTACCATATACTTTTCATAATGTTCAATTCCATGAATCAAAAAAGATAATTATTCCAATCATTACCATTTAACTGTGAAATGACACAATAACATACATGGTTTCAATATCATAGCTTTAACACGTTTATGCATGACTGAGTACATAAAATACACGTTGATAATTGAATACTGGCAACCGGCACCGGAATAGGTTGACAGTCGTAACTTAGGTCTGACTCTTCATTTTGGTTGGGAATCACTAATTGAATTCACGAATGAGCATATCATAATAATAGTTTCCAGAGGTCATTAGTTCTGAGATCTTTAAAGGCTATTAGGTTTTAAAACTCATAATATAAACTTTTATGAATAAGAATGAAATCTCCCAAGCGTAGCGTTTAAAGGTTTGAATAATATAATCATTTTCTGGTTAAACTTCATTAAAAATTAAATTATCAGTTCAAATATGTCTTATTTTCTATTTATATGGTTTTCCTTTTCCTCCTTAGACATTTTCTTATTATAACAATATTTATGATAAACGGATTTTTTTATTTTTTTAGCTGCCATTCTAAACCATGCATTGCAGTTAAGGTTTTGAGAACAGTTTTCCTGCATTTTCCTGGGTCATTTTGTCTAGAATTTTATCTTTAATGGTTAGGATGAATATCAGTATATATGAAAATAGGTTCATATTGTTTCCCAAAATTTAACTTAGATATTCTATTTTTATTCTTTGGACAGTATCAAGAATTTCACGTAATTAGTTTAGGAATCATAACACCACCTTACTCGTGACCCTGCTTGACCTTAGTATTCAGCAACATATGCATGCATACAAATGCCGTCACTTTAATTCTCTTGTATAGGGTTGCATGAAATCTCCATGACTCCACGCCGCAAAAAGGTCACTCAAGACGGCACGGGAACAATAAATACGCAAGGAAAGTGGTAGGATCTTTTACTAGATTAATTTTTAGGCTTAAATTCTCTGATACAGTAGAGCTTCATGATCAATCATTAAAACAATGTCAACGGTAACTGGAACGGAAAAGTTATTTCCATTTTTGCATTATTTGGTCTAATTGATCGTTTTCCAGGATGCAAAATTGGTATTTTAAAGCAAAAAGAATTTTAAGTTGAAAATTCTGTATTTTTCTGATTTCGTCCCTGGCATTTCTTCTTCTCAACGGATCTGATAACGTGTCCTTTCCGCCCATTCTAAGATGATTCAACAAAGGCATATTTCAATGTTATTTTAAAGAATTCGTTTTTTGGAGGAAACCAAAACCTATGTGATCTCTTGATGGCGTGGTCTCTGATGAGAGGTCAGTTGCTTGACCCATGGGGACTTAGTATCTCTGCATACGCTAAATGTTACCTCTTTCGACTTTATTCTATTTTACGACTATACAAGGTCTTTCCCAAAAACAAAAACACACAGAATAAATCCGGGTAAAAATGTACGCATGATATATCAAATTACAAATCGCTAAACTTCTTCAAAATATCACCATTGTGCATCCACAACCCGATGCCAGCACATCTACCTGTCGCGGTACGCTTCCTAGAAGGGGTCGTTGGAACCTCGTTTGGGTGAGTTTGATATTACTCAGCGTACCAAAATGGGTGCTTTTCACGCTCCTTCGTATTCTTGGGAACCAGAATGGTGGTTTCACATTTGTCCTGTAAGGTGGCTGGGGCAGCATCCAAGAAACTACCCGAAATTGTCTGCCGAGCTGTGTTCTGATCTTCCGACAGCACCTTAGGCTACTTCTTACTGTAAGACTTTAATGCACCGTGGTTTTAGGAATATACCATTCTTCTACTGACAATACTCTCGAATAGAGGGCCAATCTAGCAGCGATTCGCTCATTGTAACAGTTGGGGCAGATCCTTTGCTCATGCTGTGTGGATGATTATTAGGGCAGTTTGATCAGAGGTTTTCATCAAAAGCCATCTTTGACCAAAATTTAGGTCAAACGAGCTAGGTTTATATTTGAACACGCACGTCTTTCCACTAAATACTAGGTTACTGGCCCCAATTAATATTACAACGTCGACAGCATATTTACTCTCATTTGTATTGCTAGCTACCTTCTCCACCAAATAGAAACACTCCCAATATCCCAGTATTGATGCCTTTCGGGCTAATAACACAAGAGTATGTCCCTAAAAATTTATTATTATTCTCTCTTTTAGCCCAAATTATGGTTTTAATTTTTTTATATGTAGTAAAGTATTTCATATTATTCATGTGAAATTACTTTTTCTTTGTTACCCGTTAATTTTGCGGGGAGATGGTTTGGATTCCTGAACTCTAGATGCATGGGGATTGTTTGGCGGCGAGAAAATCTCCGGGAAAGCGATTTGGAGCTACGTTGTGTTAGTCAAGTTCGCGTAGCAAAATCATAGAAGTACGTGACAGTGGGTAACCCAATTCCGCAACCCAAAGACAAATGACGAAAATTGGCTGGGCGCTTAGCATAGTCTCATATGCAATACGGCCTCCATTTCTGAGAGAAAAATATTCACGTAACCACGAACATATAAACAAATGAAGGGAACTAAATTTTTTTATACCATTTGGCATAAATGAGTTAAACCGCAGGTGCTAAATTCATCGAATAATACATCACGTAGAGAGGAAAAATGACACTTTCCCAGAAATATTTTAATGAATATCTCACTGTGTGTGTATGTATTTGTAAGTATAGACGTATGCTTGGACGTAAAAAAGACGTTTATTTATTTAGTTTAAAATGTATATAACCTATTTAAAGTTATTTCTGTGATTTCATTTTTCACATAGGTCTGTTTCGTATATATATTTTTAATTAGAGAGCTACAGTATGATAGTAGGATACAATAATATCCACTCAGTGTCTAGCTGCTATATTTTGTATCACACTATGTATTTATTTACGTTCTTTTAATGGTCGACATTAAATTATTTTCCATCTCTTGTGAAATTCCAAAGCGTGAAATACACAATAAAATGACTAAAATACATTTTCAAAATTATAAACTTTTTGAAACACAGAAAGAACGTTTTCATAATTTATGCCCCCAGAGGTATAACTAGGAAGAAACCAAACCTTATTTTTAAGAATGAGGGAATAAATGCGAGAGAGTGGAGAAACTCCTGTATCAAGGCAGTATTTTCCAGAACTTCCGATGTGGTTGGGCTATTAGTGGGATAACATCATTACCAGTGATGAATTTGCAAGATGAAAAGAAAATAAATGATGTAATTTGGGATAATGAAAGGCGTAAATAAGTCATTAACGAAGACTTATGTACATGTATTTACCTTAGCGCTATATTTCGCTGAGCCCTACTATTTGAGGTCACTTGGGAGTTCGTGTCAAGAATAATTGAAAATACATCACAGAAAATGTGAAATTTCAAGGAAAAAGTTCAATGCATTGTAAGAGAAAGGGATCATTGCATATTATAAGCGCTCTCCGAATCCAAAAGCGCAAATATTACACATTTGCATTGTTGGATCCGGAGTTAATAAATGATTTATGCAAAGAGTTGGCAGCAAATATAACCTGTAGAAAAAGCATATAAGAATCTAAAATTAGAGAAATATGTAGGTGGCGCTGAAATCGACTTTTTTTCAGGAGTGAAAATTTGAAATAATGAAGTGAATAATAATAGATATGTTGGCGTAAGCACACGCGAAGACAAAATAATTATACCCAAGGTTTTGCATTAGTGTAAATACCTGAGATGGTATTAAGTTAAACGGTATGGAATAAAATTGAGCTACTTAAGAACAAAAGGAGAGTTACAAGAAAACTACTTAACGAAATTTAATCAAGTAGAATTCTCTATATATCGCTTACTACTGTATATATAGCTATAGTAGTGGAATCAAAGTGAAATTTTCATCACCAGTTATAACATCTAATACTTCCTCTAGTAAAACCTTCCAATTGATTTCAAACTTATCAACTTTGTATATTACTCGTATCAGATCCTATCATCCTGGTCTCAATTCTGAAAAGAAATGGCAAAAATAGCAAGGAAAATTTTGGGAGATGACAACAGTGTAATCAGTTGACAAGGTTTTGATTGGTTTTTTAGCATTCTTTCTTTTATGATATTACTATGGTAATGGTCAGGCTAGCATTACACTTTTTGCTACAACATCGACATTGTGATTGCATACAAAACTTCGAATGTGGGAATCAAATGCATGCCAAATATTTATAAATCCTTCAAATTGATTCTGCACAGCGATCTTTAGATAATTATAACTGACTCCTATGTGCTTATAGTATGAACTATAATACAAGGAACTCTTTAATATAGTAATGAATTTATTTAATTAGGGAGTAAAAGAATCTGTACTTTTAAGGTATTTTTCAATTAGTATGCCAAGCTGGTTTTTCGACTTAAAAAACAAGTAGAATGACCATACGAGTAATCTGGAACCAATAATATATTTTAATTCTTGTGATTTATGTATGTGCTGTCATAATTGAATTTATAAGGCCACAGAGACTAAAATACTGATGTCACTGGAACATTTGCATGAACAGAAATTACAAGTACAGTGAGCTAAACAGGGAACGTGAAAGTAAAACACTAAAAACGCATTAATCCTCAAATAATTTCCAATTAGATCATTTCAAACACATCTATCCATAAATATACATATCACTTTAAAACTGCAGAATATGCGAAAGAATTGGCAATTTATCACTTTGATGAATTCACTCGGCACCAAACCGATTACTGATCGATTTCAAGACGCAAACAATATCTAAATGCTTGTTAAAATATTAACCAATTCCAAACTACAGTTGTTAAAGGCTATGTTTGGCACAGGTTTACAGTTACAGGTTCCCAGTGTAGAAAAACATCATAATTTTTAAGGGATATTTGAAGAAAAATTAATTTGTTTGAATTCCACGAAAAAAACGTCGTTAGTGGATTTAAACAACACTATCCCTTTAACAATTTCTACGTCAACGTTTTACCCGAGGAAATACGAGTGATTTCCTCTATTCATTCCGACGGGGCTACATACTGTACCTTTCTCATCACTGTGAAAGGGCTTTCTTTCTCTCTCTCTCGATATATTTCCCCTTCATTGAAAAAACGAATCTTTTAATTCATTTGAAATTGAGAGGCTGGGTAGGAAAGGATATAAAAAAGAGGATGCTGCTGAAAGAAGGGGACGAGGTAACTGGACGAGGCTGTCGGGATGCTGTTCTCATTTTTCAAAACTCCGACGTATAGAAAAGTTCATGGGGGAGCTGTCACTTCTCTGGAATATCGGATCAGGGGCTTCTGAAGCTGCGGATTAAGGATGGGGAATGTAAAGGACAAAAGCGTCAACCCTTGTGAGGCTCTTTTTTTCTCTAAATCCTATTTCGTTTATGAAAAAAAGTCCAATTACGACTGAATCGATGTATCAAGAACTAACGAGACTGGTTTCCCTCGATAAATATCTGAAGATTTTAAAAATAAAACAGCCCCTTGGCGACACATAACAAAATATTTTAGCACCAATGTTTCATTTTTAAAGAAAGACCCGAACGAAATGGTGTTTTTCAAAAATTAGGTAGAGATTTTTTCCATGATAACGATGACAGTAATCCATTAAGCCCTGGGGTGCTATAATTACACCTTTTAAAAACGATGATTTTTATCTAAATGCTAACAATTTATAAAGTAAAATGCAGGCTTCAGAGTATTTGAGCAAATTAGTTAACCCATGTCGATTTCCCATCTATGACGATTACATTAAAAGATATTTTTCCTAATTCGTTTTCTAAACGAAATTTTCAAAATTTTTTTTGAGATGCATTATTAAAGCGAATTTTAACAATAGAGTTGATGGAAGCATTGTATCTTGCAAGCATTCCAGTAAAACACAACATGTAACATTCTTTATTCTTATATTATTTTCATCCAAGTTTCCTAAAATGTTTTCAAAAAAATACTTAAAATATATGCTTTATCATATGCATAAAAGTCCCAACTCCGGTAGCATTTTATGGGTTTACTTTAAGCTTTATAGTAAATAAGGTGTAATTTAATACACTACTTCATCTATATTGTCAAAAGGAAAACATTGTTTTGCTAAATAAATTGTACCACAATATTAATTTTCAATAAATGAGAATACCGAACTCTCGAATAAATAGCTTTAAGGAACAGTTATGAAAAAATTACTTTATCAAAATTCATGCGTTGTTTTGGGGGCGAAAACTGACATACAACAATATTTTTGCATTAAACAATATTTTTTAAGTTGCGGAACGTTATTGCTCATAAAAAATGTGTAAATTTATAAATGGTACAACTAAAAGCAAAATGAATCATAATCTATTGGTTTTTTCTTAATATCTCCGAATATGGCATCTGTCCCACGATTTCCAACGAAGAAATTTTTAATTAATCATGAATAAAGTATTTTACAGTTCACAGCACAAGGTCGTTGCACATGGTCTTCACCTATTTCTTTTTGAAAAAATACTTAGTACTCTAAAAAGGTTATCACTTATTGTTCTAATATATTGAATTAAATATTTTCCCATATTTAGATGAATTAATTATTATAAACGTAAACGACGGTCTACTAAATATTGTCTTCTATAAATGGGCTGTATACATTTAATGGTTCAATGAATGAGATAATGTGAAGCTTACCTTTTAGCATTTGTAACTTAGTAGATATTGAAGATAGGAGTATCTTCAGATTAAATAGGGTAATATACCATGTTTTGAGAAAAACTCAACATCTTGGATCTGATAGAGGAACAGAATGAACTCTGTCTTCGTCGTGTTATCAACACACATAACTTAATAACTTAAATGTATTCATTTAATTGTTATTTTAATTTCAACTAGTTATGAAACGGAAATGCACAAGCATATTGATGGTTTATTGAAAAGTCGGTATGAATTTGTTGGAGAAGAGATCGACTTATCAATAATTATTCAATATTAAAATCTATGATATTCTAGAATTTGAAAAATATATCCAGCAAAATGAGCCATAATTGATTGGCAGCGTAGTTTAAAATATTATAAAAAAATCTGCTATCATTTTTAGGTCAATACATTATACACTAAAAGAAATTCAAGTCACTGGGATTACTAATATCGAAAAAAATATTATACCTCTTCTTTTTAGTCGAATCGCATTTTCCGCATTCCTGGCGCTAGTATTTATTTCAGCTATAGCTTCCAGTCGAAAAGACTATCAGGGTAAAATGTAGTAGACATGCTAATCTCGCCGCAGAATGGAAAAAAACGGAATGAGTTGTGGAGGCTGATTTTTTCGATCTACGAACTCTATACCACCATATGTCCAAGAGCTATCAACCTTATCGAGGAACTTGGAATTACGTTGAGATCGGGCATTTTTGTATTGCTGAACAAAGGTTTAAAGGTCGAATCGTAACCAGATTACTAGTGCATGGGGATTGCCTATGGACACTTGCCCTTGCGAATTTTTTTTCATCTTGACATTGCAATTTATTACCACTTACACTTTAAGGGGATCTCATTTAAGCCCCAAGCCCCTTGGGTTTCTACAAGGTAATTATGCACGGTATTTTGAAATATGGATCCTTGGTGCTGTCTGTGTAAAGGGGCATTGCCGTAAACGCAACTATAACTACAATTTACCAAGAAAATATAGTTAATCCATGTGAAGGCTTGGAGTTGGCAATTTTTTCTTTCAAAATTTAATTTAGATTTTGAAGCGAGTGTAAGCTAATAATTTTGTTACTATAATGACATAATTGTCTAAAAAGGTTTTATTACTTTTCTACGGGTGTATGACATAGTAAATTGAAAAATAATTCTGAGGGAAATGGTGATGTGACAATAATGAAAAAATTTTTTTTAAACTATAGAATGCCACATGCAGATATACTTCGAAGAGTACGTGAAGAGTGAAGCTAATGAAGGATACTTGCAAGAAGAGGAGGGGAAATTCTTGGACTCAATATTGAGAATATTAGTTTACCAAAAAATAACAAACGATGGAAAAAATAACAAATGAATGCCCTGGAATCAATTACGAGGAGTAGGTACAGGAAAATTCAGGTGAAAAGGGCTATGAGGGGACGAAGAGATTGTCAGGGAATAGGATACTCAGGGGAGCGAATATACGAAACAATCTTCGGATTGACAGTCCATTAAAATCAAGTCCTATGTTCAACCATACTTTCCCCCTCAGAAACTTCGGCAGGTATCAATTAGCAGGCCAGAGGTGTACAGTTCAGCTCATGGAGTGAGTAGACCTGAGATATTTAAGCATATACTATATTACTCTGCTGTCGCACTTTCGATACTCAGCGATTGGTATTTTTTCACGCACCGCCGACGAAGCCGTCCTTCCGAATGGCTCAAGAGAACCAACGAAAGCAGCCCACCTATCAAACAGACCGTTCCTTTCGTGGAGGAAACTATCAAGGAAGTTTCTGAATGGAGAGAGGAAATAGCGAGTGACTAAGCCCCATGGACTTGTTCACGGGTGAAGTCCTTACGGATTTTTTCCCGTGAACTTGATCCATGGATGATTCTCGTGGGTTATTTATTCTTTCGACGTTCAATTCTTTGAACTCAGGGTGTCAACCGTCTTCCGAGCTGAACATCAACATGAAATAACTCTTTTACATGGTTCTGAGCAGTCTAGGGAACAGTTGCTACGCGCTCAATACACCAGTACCATGACAAGGGCCGAGAAGCAAATTTTAACAAATAGATGTCTAAGATTCCGGTTATAAAAACTAAAAAATTCGTTCCTCTATTCGTTCTTAATCATAGATAATTAATGACATTCAGGCTGGTTCCAAATGCAATATTGTGATTGTTTTCACGTATTTTACAGTTCACGGTGGGTATTGCACTGTACATTGAATGTTTTCTTTGCCTCTATAAAAAAATTCGACCTGGCATCCGACGCCACTACAAATCCTTCTGCAACACTGCATACTTCCTTCCTACAATCTTGACGACCAATATCCCAGTCCTGCCACATGTCCACTTATCTAAGTTCTGCCTTCTAAATCGCAGTCCTCAACATCGTATCGCCAATCAAAATGATCTACATACACTTCCCCTTATTCCTTTGAATTTCTCCCAATCTTCTTTCCTCCCGCTCTGTACCTAGTGCTTCGCCGTTTATTTTCTTTCACGCCCATTCCAACTTTTACATCTATTTCCAGACACACATTTAAAAAAATTCCAATATACGCTTGTAATTTCAGTACATGAAACAATTTATCCAGGTGTATAAGAGTCTAAAATTAAATCTATGAAAACATACATTTTCAGAAGCAGTGATACAGATATTTTTGGAACCAGTGAATTATAATATTCCCTATCGTGATACAGGTCACACAAATAATGCAAATCTCCCGCAGTCGTTAAGGCAATCTGTCAGATGAGACAAGACCGCACGTACGAAAATATTTTAAATGTGAAAGAGTTTGGTATCCTCGGCAATGAACGTTTCGTAGAGGCTGTAAAAGAAATCACGTCCGCTTTCCTCCGTGCATCTGTTCAAAGGGTGCTTAATTTATGTAAGCAGTAAATGCTCGTGGCATTATTAAATGATACAAATTGCTGGCCCGATGTGGAAATTCAGGTTAAATTAACTTCGCAACTTTGGTTATATGAAGATGTTAAAGACATTTTATAGATCCAGACACCATATAGATGTCAGGTTATGAGAAATAATAAATATACTCGTAGGCCAATATATTTGATTGTTAATTCATATACCTAGGCCACACTTTGAAATACTTATATTTTTCATAAATATTAAGAGAATAAAACCAAATAGGAAGTTGTAGTGGAATTTTTATCTACAGAAGTATATGAATTTATCGCAACTAGAACCCAAAGCTCGAATACCCTTATTTTATTTTTATAAATTATTTGTAGCGTTTTAAAGTTAAGAGTTATGTATTTTACGGGCTATTTCCGTTCTTGCAAAATAGAACGCGGTTCTCTCAAGAAATAAACAGAACAAACTTTACTCATCTTTTCTATTAAATACACTTAAAAAGTTCATTTGTGATTCATTGACCATAAGTCATTCTCGTAAGCTTATCTCGTTTTTAGAAATAATTGCCTAATTAAATACTGGAGAATTCGCTAACTACGGAAATCAATGAGAAAAATATCGATATTGCTCAGTCATAATAGCCTAAATAAGACGTTTTTTAGTGGTCAATGACCACGAATGAATATTATTGTCGGTTTGATTGTAATTTTTGAACCATATATCAAGTATTTCAGGGTATAATATTCTATTATTCATCTCGTCGCAGTAAAGAACCATCTCATGCAGATTAATCTTTCCCTCTTCTTCGATTAACTAAATTAATTTCTATTGTGCCCTTCAAATACATTATAATAATAACTTCTATTATTTATGATACATCATCAAAATTTACTTGTAACTTTCTTTCATAATGAAAAATATAAATAAACTAATGGTGATGGCTAGGAACCTCGGAAACGTTCTTGGTGGAAGTGGGAGAAGAAGAGAAAGGATTGAGTGGGCTATGAAAGAATTCAATGCACGAGGAAGAAAGGAGTTCACTGCCCTCCCTGACCATTTCTTTAGAGAATTAATATGCTGAAATGTTAGAAAGGAAAAATCAACCGAGAGGCTCGTGGGTGTACTTGAAGAGATCCCAAAGACCGGGTACACAGAAGTTCCACGAAACGAATAGCATGCATGAAACAATGTATTGGCGAAATTAACGAGAAATAATGATACAAGGGTAGCATGGAAGAATATTTTCGAAAGGAGAAATGTCTATGCCATCACCAAAATTCAGACGATGAAAATGTATGTATGTACATTGAATTATATTTTCATGAAACATGAATCAATGGAAATACATTGTTTTCCAGAGCAATGGTTAAGAGTATCAATAGTTGAATTTACCGATATATTCGGATGAGAAAGATCTTGCAAGTGCGCATTCTAAATTCCATAGAAAATGCTGGAAAATTTCACTTTTTCTTCGGAAAAAAGTGCTACTAATGGAAAGGAATGAACCCACATCAAGTCACAGTCATCAAGTCAAGAAAATGAATTAATTGCCATAAAACTTAGCGTGGTATAAGATTCACGACAATCCTTAACATAAAATCTAAAACTTTACCTTCAAATGCAAAACTATGTTGCGTTTACCCATGTGATTATTTCCATCACCGTTTCCCAATCATAAATAAGCAACCATTCAGGGAATTGGCACCCTCATTGCATCCATTGCTACGGAAACTTACAGGAAAAAGCACTAAATTGGGAATTAATGGAAGATTATACATTAGTGGAAAGTCATGGCTCTATTTCCCTAAAATACGAACATCACGCGAAGAAACACCGCTTACTTTAAAACAATGAAACGGATGGGAAACTCGATAAAATTCTAGAAATAAAACGTATTCCATTCATTTAATTGAGTCGTTTGAATTTAAAAGATGTACATTTAATCTGAATATCGGTGGGCTTGCAAAAGGTGGGGTGATGCCTCAAACGAGGATATAACAGAAATAAGGGGAATGATTTCAAAAATTAACGATGCTGTGATAAATGAAATTCTTTATGTTCAAATACAAAATGTTCCCAACTTGTTGGAGAAGCGCTTGCATGTGGGTGTGTGTGCGTTTTTAATACACGGCGCAGGTGTTGCTTGTCCCAATAAAAAAACCACATAAAAAAGAAATAAAAAATGCAAAAAAGCATGGTGATAAACAGAATTTAATGGGAGCTCACTAAAACATCCATTAATAACCAGTAAAATTACTTGGAATCGCCATATGGCCATTGAAAACCTGATAAACTTATTGCAAAGCAATATTTCCTGTGACACAAAATTTTACATCTTCATATAAAGCATCTAAAACCATTTCTTGTGGTTTCGCGCACTTCCGGTTTAATTTCATTTATGTGCCTTTCCAAGGTTCCCAAATATACGGCGAGGATTTTGCTTAAATTCAAAGAATATAGTTTCATATTAATATCCAATTTTAGTTCACATTTTTGGCCCTTTTGCTCAACTATGCAATAATCATTTAATACTCTTGCGGGAAGATCTGAGAAACACATGTAATACGCGAAAATAAACTCTTTTAAAAATTACGGTTACAGTCGTGATCCATGAATTGCAACTTACGACAAAATGATATCATTCAAAGGAGGATGGAAGAGCAATTTAACAAGGCTATTCTTTTATGAGCTAATTTTTTGGACCATCTCAATAGATCAATATCAATAAATCATGTACATTGAGTAAACTTGCACAAAACATAAGCCAATTACCACATTTATGAATTAACTCATATGACCTTGTTTTCGAGAAGAATATGGTAGAAATGAAGGACTCCCTTGCATTACGTAAATGTCATCATGATTTATTACCACCATTTAGATAAAAAATCAACACACATCCCACAATTGATTCCGTTAGCTTAAGCTAGGGCTTGCATGTAGTTAAACTGTGACATGCAATTAAGAAGACTGAAGAGGCTTTTACGCCTATTGAACTACTTAGTCTCCTCTAGGAGTTTCACTTTCGTAGGATTAACTTCCCCCTTTGTGTTTAACCAGTATTCCGCAGGGAAGATCCAACACTTTATTTTGAAGGCTCAAGGTCTTCCCCTTAATCCTTCGGAATTTGTAACATTTATAGGGTTCCATGCTTAGGATTCCTAAATAAGGCAAGGAAAAGTTGCGCAATTTCGTCTAGAACTACAGGCCTGTCGCAATCACATACAATCGCTCGTGGAAATCAAACGCGTCTAAAATTCCACG
Organism: Hetaerina titia; assembly: GCA_037158775.1. Taxonomy (NCBI): domain Eukaryota; kingdom Metazoa; phylum Arthropoda; class Insecta; order Odonata; family Calopterygidae; genus Hetaerina; species Hetaerina titia. Next base: position 37,087,037 of record CM073777.1, read on the forward strand.
TCAACTGAAAAGGTTAAGTAATGAAATTTCCAACACAATTTGAAAATTCATCAAAATTATATTTTATAAGTACGATACAATAAGTAGTTGAGGCACCGCATGACACAGTGCGATATAATAACGTGGGAGCCACACGTAGATTTTGGCATAAAGACAGTTTCGTGACGGCGGAGATTTGACCTTACAAATATTCCAGTCTTTGTGAATTCAAGGAATATTTTTCTGTGTCAAATAATTAAATAATCTTCAATGACGCACGCTTTACAAAACTAAAAAATGTAATAAAAATGACGTAAAAATTATAAATATGTCTGAAACTTTGCCATTGGGATTTATTATTGGCATTGGGATGCATTGTTGGCAGTAGTGACTCCGATGTCAAGGAAAGTTGTTACCACGCCCTTGTAAGGCCTCATTTAGAATGAGCATCTAGGGTGGGATCCAAGTGAAAAACGCTAAATTCTGGAAATTGAGAAGGTTCAACGGTGGGCAGCCCGTTTCGTTAACAACTCGTACGATAAAACGAAAAGCTTCACTGCATTGCTTATGGAGTTGGGGGGGGGGAATCATTAGAAGAAAGACGTTTCAATACTAGGTTTAACTTACTAAATAAATTCAGACCCGCATGTTTCAGCACTGAGGTCTCGCAAATTATTCGTACACCAACACACATTGGTCGCATGGATCATGTACATAAAATTCGGGAAATAGATGGCAATAATAGCAGATTTTAAAGACTCCTTCCCACGGACAATACGGGAATGGGCAACTGTAGGGTTTTCATAGCAAAAATTCCACTTGACACCCTCAGCGTTTAGGGAATAATTAGTTCTACTCAATTGCATGCAATTCACTAACCTCGCGAGCTTTGTCGTCAAAAACGCTTCCCACAACATCACATTAGAATGCCATTGAATATTGCAGTGCTCTTCACAGTATTGCTTTTTCTGTTTTGTCTGTTTTTAAGTTTCCCATTCCGTACCTCGTCTCTCTCTTTGGGGGCACCATCCCGCTACTTGGAGCATTGGGTCATAATCCGTACCGGTGTCCTTGGAGGAAGATATTGTCGTATGTTTCATGTCCAAATGAAATTTCGCATCTTTCTATTCAAGCTTTTGCGTTATTGGGTAAAGTTTTTGCTACATCCTAAGGTGGAATGGTTTGTCAGTTGATAGTATATGTATTTGTATGCTTGTGTGTCAAAAGCATTTTTGCATTAATGTATACGTCACTTTGGATATAGGTTTGCATGGATTCGTTGGTTTTGCACGTGGTTTTGTTCCCTTTTACAGGTAGTAAAGTGACACCCCTCCCCGCACGCCTTTACGGCGGTTTGTAAGGTATTATGTAGTTGTAGATCAGCATCGTGACCAACTGCACAATTGTAGTGGGTTAACGCACTCGGTTAAAATGACCTCATAGCACGGAGAATTACATGAAATGGGACGATAAATTATTTCGGACTAAGGGAAAACATGATCCCTATAAGAGCCCAAATAACTATGGGGAAGTAAAAAAGAAAATAAGTTGAAATGAAGGTGTTTAAAAAATATCCCATTACATCACTAAAACATTCTAGGAAATGTCAATGGGTAGATAGGAAGGATAGACAAAATATAGGGAGAGTAGAAAAAGTTGCAAATAGATAGTAAAAAGGCGATTAAAGTACTACATTGACTCAGACAGTAAATAGGTAATATGTGTTGTTCTGAGATCAAAAGTGGAGTCCCTATGAAATAACACACGACTTTGGTGGTGGTAGATATTTTCTAGCACAGGATACGGTGAAAGAAATTAGAAGAGTGACTGAACTTTATAGTACCTATCCTTCAAGGGAACGGGGAGACAATGGCATTTGCATTCCTATGTAGTTTTAAAGTGACTGTTTACCTAAATTAAAATAAGCCTGGACAGGCAAAGGAGGATTGAAGATTTTGAGTACCATATCGCGATCTCGTTAGCAAATTAGCAAACTAGCAAATTTTTCTCTGAATCAAATTTATCATCAATGGGTTTTAAATATTGATTTTAAAGTGGTAATTTCAATTAAATGTTTGATCATATGCCACTACGAAAGATATAAAAGAAAAAAATTGGAAATCTAGAATACTAAACGAGAACAAATGGCTAATGAATATGTTCTGCTGGTTCATTTTGGTATTTTATTCCACTACTGGATAGGATAGAGACCTATGCACAATTGTAGTGGATTATCGCACTCTGTTAAACTGACCTCGTAGCACAGAGAATGGCATGTGTTAAATGATATAATAGATCGAGTAAATGACTCTATATTGCCAAAATCTGCATTTCTGTGGGAAAGAAGACAAAAGTTGCGGTTTACAAGAAAAAGTATAGTATGGTAATTTCCATTCGTCACTGTTGTAGGCCAATTTCATTTAAAATAACAGTTAATTTTGCCTAAAAACAAAACTTTTTACAGTTTCGAAAATACACATATTCATTTAACGGTTGAAGCGCTAATTCCAAAATGATTTTTTCATAAGTACATCAACCTACATTGTAGTGCTAGACAATGAATGCAAAATGAAAATTTAGGTGAATGGAATTTAGTACTAAGAGTTTTTTGTATTTGCAGAAAATGAACAATTGAATGTATGAAATGTTATGTAAATTTCCTCACAAGTAAAACAAATATGATTATAAAACATAAAAAGCGTTATAAAAAATAATAGCAATGCAAAATATACAAAAATATATTTTCTTGTAAGTATTTCGCCTTCAATATAAATGATAGCATTAGATGTTAGAGATAGTTTAATTGATGAATATAGTGCCAAAAATATACAGTAATGAAGTTTTTACAAGCACATTTTTGAACGAAATCAAAATGAATGATTCAATTTTGATAAAAGCGTTCTAGATGCAACTGAAACGTATAACGTAAGTAGTCATTTTATTTCGTTTGCGCGAAGCCTTCGTTGCTGGCAAAGATTTATCGACGGTGGAATATGGCATGTTAAAGCAGTATGTAACATTGAATGTCGTTCGACATACAACTACAGATGGATAAACCTTCATAAAATCTTATGCCGGGGGTCATTTAAAAATCATGATTATTAATATCGTATTCATAAAATGAACATCAGTTAATGGCATCAGTACAAAAAATATGAATAAAACCCATGGAAGGAATACAAAAAAATTAAAGTAATATGGAGTGAAAAATAGCCAATGAAAACTCATTTTGAGCAACGGGGGAAAAGCGAAACCTATGGGAAATAAATGAATAAGAGGGAAATTAATTTGAAAATGTCTCAGGCACGGCTGTTTACTGAAGAACGCGACTAATTAAAGAAACCATACAAAGAAAGAATTACAAAGAGTAGCCTAAGAGGAACTGCGAGAAGCTGCCGGCATAAGATATCGACCTAAGGGACAAAGACGGAATGAAAATATTGACGGGTTACGGAATCACCGAAAAACTGCTGGTTTGGTGAGGAGAGTTTTAGGGGATCAAATCTGCCAGGGGGTTTTAGGGGAAGGAAATTCAAATTCTGATTTTCTGTACGTGCTCATATTTTCCTCTTCATAATGCTATAGTGGGTCAAGGATTCGGTTTCCAGCATTAACGAGGGATTCTAAGAAACGATGAAGTCGTGTTTTAATGTCAAGGAGAATAGGTTAGACGGGAATGGTAAGAAACGACGCCCAGACTGCAAAGACTATATAATTTTATACGATAATTCGGTAATAACAAAACTGTGATTTAATACAGATTTCGAGTAGTACTTTTTAGCTATAACAAAAAAGGAGAACGAGACAATTATTTCTTTATTTTATAGAAAAATACTACCTTAAATTTAAAATTATATAAAACTTAAGATCAAGGCAACGGAATCAGAATTCCAATTTCAAAAAATTAAGCAAGGTAAGTATTTCAGTTTCGGGAGTTCGAGATCGCAACAAAATGAATTTAAAATGATAAACGTATTCGATTGGACTTTAAATTCATCATAATTGTTTAATTATTCTACGTAGGACTTGAGCAAGAATAGTGATCAAAAATAAACTGTTTTTTTACGCCTGAAATTACGTTAACAGGAGCCAGAGGGGCTGAGGGAGACCTACGAGTACGTGAGCTATGAGCATGACAGGTCCGTCACCCATTACTTCCTGGAGTTCCACCCTACGTACTCATATACGGTATGAGTCCCATTTTTCGTGAATTTAAGTCACGGACATTAGTTGGATATTTTAGATTTGATCAAAGAAAAAATTCAGAAGCAAGACATCAGACAAGAATCAACAGAAATCGTAAGTTCTAAGGCGAGCAAGGAGCATCAATCGACGCAAATTGATCTCCGATTTCGAATTCATGAGTTTCCTCCACAGGGTCCCTATTGGGTAACCTCCCCAAAAACCCCGTCCTGTTCCTCCCTTAAAAAATATCCTGACAAATGGAAATAAAAATCGCAAATTGTCACTGGCTCGCGTATTATAGGCTTAGTGAAGAGAGGGGAAAACGCTTGCGACGGGGTAGGGTAGAGGTGGGGGAGACTGAAAGGAGGAAGGCATGGGAAATGGAGAGAGCGTTATATAACTTTGACCTCCAAGCCGTTCACTCTGAGCCCGCGAGACGTGCCCTTAAAGCTACACGGCCCTCCATATATCGGCCACGTAGCGAGGGGAGGTGGAGGAGGGTAGACGGTGGAGAGGGTGGGTCGCGAAAGGAAGCGGGTAAAGGTTTCCTTCGTGTCCCTGAGAAGGAAACACTGAGGAAGGAATAGTGGAAATGCGTCCCCCCCCCCCCCCGATGCCCGCGGTGTCGCCGACACATGATAGACGAGAGGGAGGGCAGAGTCCTACGGGGCGGGGAAGGGCGGAGAGGGGATGGGGAGAAGGGTAACTGGAAATACTAGTAGGAGAAGGAAGAACGGAGAGAGGAAGGGCTACATCCGACAACCTTTTCCCCTTTGCCGAGCGTCGCCGCCTTTGCACTTGACGCGGGGAGAGACGCGAGATAGAAAGGGAGGTGGGTGGCGGGAATAGCGATCGGAAGGTCGGAGTGGTGATCGAAGATTGAAAAATTGAAGGGGGAGTGACGTGAAGGAGGGGAGCGAGAAGAGGAGGAGCAGCGAAAGGGATCGAGCGAAGCGAAGGTCGAATGTGGGCGTGGAAGGTAGGCTGAGTTACAACCCACCGAACTTCCCATTGCTAGGAGAGATGGAAAGGAGCCGATGTGACGACGCGGGGTAACGACGGAAAGCGGAGGCAGGAAAGCAAGTCTCAGATGATATTTCGCGTATGAAGGAATAAATATTTAAAATATTAATATTATTATTTGGTGTTCTACCGTTTATGGAAGACTTTGGATAGACACATGTTAGCAATGATTAGACGACACATTTCATCGCCTCTCCAAACAAAACAGATGCTCTGTTATATATGCTGTGCTATATTTAGTTATATGCTCTGAATTTCAAATCACGCCCCGCTGAATTGATAAAATATTAATAATATTCACGTTTTTAATACATGGGGTCTGCATTTTTAGCGTTTTCATGTTCTAATTCGTGGCATATATGAGAGTGGAATTTGACCAGATTACTATGTTGGATTAGTATTATATTAAATATTCGTAATAAAGAAGTTAAATATACAGGTAGTAGGCCCTGTAGTGCGGGATCTCATCCATTATTTTTGTACTGAGCTGAGATATGTATCGATGATCGGTCTGTGCATATTCAAAGCTTACATCAAACGATAAGATACCAATAAAAATAATAATTTAATGAACAGTGAAAAATACTGCATAAAAGGAATATAATAAGCACGAATACAAATTATTAATCAAAGTATTAGCATTTTTACCATATTTTTCTCTCTACACTTTGACGATTGATAATTCGAAGATTCTAGCAATTGTTTAGAAGGCATTTGAATAACTCAGCTGAATAAACCCATAAAATCTGAAACTATGAGTATAATTAAATCAGAGTAAATTAAAAGTGTTCTCGTGGAAAAAGACTTAAACTTAATTGTTTTAAATTGGTATTATTTAGCAATAATGTGTACAGAAAAATAATCTCTCTTTCTAAAATCTACAAGAAGACGAGATCAGTTCTTAATTAAAAGAAAAATGCTTTGGTGTTTCTCAATGTCGCTTAGTAGAACGAGAGTATTTTAAACTTGTGTTATTATATATGAAAGTGAATGAAGTCAAAATGTTGGAGGAAAATTGATAGCAAAAGCGGAATGAAGGAGACAGATTAAAGGGATTATACAGGTAAGATCAGGAGGCATGTGGGCCAGAAGATAAGAAACATGAAAAGAAAAAAATAACTGCTAAAGGTATGCAACAATTTGTAAAAGGATAAAGGTAATCTTTGAAGCAATATAAAAGTAGGAATTATATAGAATGAGGGTAGTAGGTAGGATCAAAGGTAAGTCATTTGACAGCCATTTTAATTCATATAAATGCTCTCATTATCTCTGGGAAAAATTTTTTAAGAAAGATTGACAGTGATTTTTCAAGGTTTCACTAGCATACAATCCCATTCAGTGTGCCTCTAAAGGTATTTTTCTTATTCCCATTTGTAAAACGTACCCCCACAACATAATTAGTCTGGTTTGTATTCACCCCTTGCATCACACCCTCACGGTGGATTGCAGGGTACAAAATATCAAATGAACTCCATGCTAGGTAAAGTTCAAGAATAAGATATCCTGATTTCAACTGTTTTTCCGCGCCATCCGTTACATGAGGAAGGATAGTCAAACGTCGACTGGAGATAATGCATGGAAATTAACCCATTTTATGTAAGAATAAGGGTAGATAGGCCATTTACAGAGTGACACCTTCTTGTTAGGTACCGACTGAATTAACCGATTTTGACAAACCATAGTCAATACACTCTCTAGAATGATTTGTAAAAGTAATATTCAACAATCACTATAAAATGGAACACGCTACAATTAAAATCCATGCATTAAATTTTAAAAGTTTTATACAATAATTTATTTCCAATTTTATAAAAAAGATACATTAATTAGTTTTATTTCATGTATATTTTTAATGAAAAGTCTACTTTTCGTGTGATTTCTCATTTCCTAACGCCTATATTATAGCAAACGATAGGCATTTTTCTCATATAAGGAAATTATTCACACAGTAATTAACCCAAAGGTTAGTTGGATAATATGGTCTGATGGTTATAAGACACAAATGATACATAGTTCTTTCAGGTTAAGTCATGGCAAGAGATAATTTTTTGAAAAATGTAATACACAACCCAATGGATTTCATGGAAGAAAGAATTACACAAATATAGAACGTAATACGAGCATTCGAGGTGTTAAAAAATTAACGGGAATTTTTTCATTTCGCGGGCTTGGAGAGTCCGATTGTCAAACTTTTTTTATTATGTTGGTATACATGCCCCTGAAGTATGATAAAACTTCCAGCTGTTTTCATTGTGGACTTTGTCTGTGACAGCCACTAAGGTTAGACGTGCTTTATGAGCTCGGCGATTTTCGTTTGTTAAAAGAAATGGATCAAAGAATTTATATCAAATTTTGCGTAAAAAATGAAATAAAATGTAAAAAAGTGTTTGAAATGTTAACAAAGGTCTTTGGTCAGTCTGCTATGAGTAAATCAAGAGTTTACGAGTGGTATAAGCCTTTCCAAGAAGGCCGTGAAGACCTTGAAGATGACAAACGGCCTGGACGCCCCAGCACATCAACCATATATGAAAACGTAGAAAAAGTTAAAGAAATGGTTATGTAAGATCGCCGAATCACAATTAGAGAGGTCGCTGATGATGTTGGCATATCGATTGGATCATGTCATGACATTTCTTCCACTTTTTTGGGTATGAAACGCGTGGCAGTAAAATTCGTTCCAAAATGGCTTTTGCACCACGATAATGCACCAGCTCACACTTCATTGCTCGCTCGTGAATTTTTGGCCAAAAACAATGCTGTAAAAATTCCCCAGCCTCCATATTCGCCTGATATGGCTCCGCGTGACTTTTTCCTATTTCCAAAATTCAAGAGAACCTTGAAGGGTCGTCATTTTACAGTCGTAGATGACATTAAAGGCAATGAAAGAACTAAAGGCTATCTCAAAGATCGAGTTTGAGAAGTGTTTCGGGGATTGGAAGAAGCGCTGGCACAAGTGCATAATATTCCATGGGGACTACTTTGAAGGTGACAGTATCAATGTATAAGAATAAATAAATACTATTGTCTGAAAAATTAAAATTCCAGTTAATTCCTTAACACACCTCGTATTTAGTTAAGTAAGTAATATATTGGAAACGCAGGAAATAAATTTTGGCTGGCTAACGTTGGAAAACGGAGGCTAAAGGAAGGGATGTCTTCTTTCATTGACTTAGGGAATGACGATGATAAAATACAAAGTCTAAAAAGATATATTCTTGATTACAAAAAACCTTATGGCAATCCCACAGAACATTGGTATGATGGGTGAGGATTGAGTCACCTAAAAGAGACCTACATTGAGTGTGAAATTCTTATATCACGGGAAGGGGACCAGTTCCTTAGTTCCTTCCCCTGGGTCTTCCGTGATCTCCCAATAAGATCTGGTACACAAAATATCACAAAAATAGAGTGAAAATGGGTGCCTAAAAATGAACCTAAATGGATTCCGACCTCAATGCCCATTTCTTCCATCTCCTTCCGTCGCATTCCTATCTTCCATACATATATGTCGTGGGAGATGCTATCAGGAGCATATATGAATGCTCTCGCTAAAACAAAATTTAATGCAGCGTCTCATGTTAGGTACGTTCATTGCTACGATAAACGAACTGAACATATTTCAAACGTAATCGGCTCTCATTGACGCAATTCTGGAAGGAATAAAGTTGTTGAAACTTGTATAGCATAGAAATTTTACATCATTTTTTCAGTATACCAAAAAATTTTCAATGGCGATAAAAATGTATAATAAGTGTTCGTTCATAGTCTTAGCATATACTTTTCTTTTCTGGAAGAAAAAATAGTTATATACGTTAATGATACGGTAGTAAAATGGGTCTAGAACCGACCTATGGCAATAACCTCCTGGTTCCATTTAAAATATAAATGATAAAAAGGCTTCGGAAGAATTGAAGATAGGAATGAATGTCAGTTGGAAATTCATAAAACCAGTTAGCTTCCCTGATTATTAAGCTTTACTTTGTTGGTTAGCCAAGCATTTCTGAGTGCATTTGAAGGTCATTGCAAAACGTATGAGACACGAAAAAAAGTAAAAAACATGGTTATGCGGTTTTCGAGAAAGACAAATGATAATTTAAATATTAAAATAGGAGTTCATAAACTAGAGAAGGTGGAACAGTTTGCGTTCTTTGGAAATATTTTCGATGGATGTGGTCATAGTATTAGGGACATGAGGGGAATTGGTAAGATAAAGAAGCTTTCACAAGGTGGAAATTGAGGACAGACATTGAAAAAGGAGATTAAGAAACGACTCGTCCAAAATTACTTTAATACGGAGCGTGTAGGATGGAAGCATGCTCATTGAATCAGCATAATAGACGCAGATTGGTGAATTTTTATATGGTTCCACGTCTAGTGAAAAAATACAAGAGATAAGGAGAGTATTTTTTACATCGTAAACCTAAAAACCATGGTAAGTATGTCAGAAAAAATGCATATTCCTTTGCATTTCCATTACGGGAGTGATTACATGCCGTAATTTAACGTTTAATGGTGCAGATAAGTATGACTATATTTAGAGGTTGAAATAATATCTGAATTGATTCTTGTAATGTCTAATTAAGAGGAAAATTGCGGTACAGAGTAGTTTTAACATTCTCGTTACCATAAAACTTTTATCTCAGTCCGAACTTATGTAGAATGCCCATGAGAGAAAAAAACTAGTTTTATTAGCGAAACGCCATCGGTAGCTTCCGGTTTTTTCATAAGGTACAAGGACAAAAAAACTGATTCTATGGACCAAAGGCGTCCAGTGAAAGGGCCGGCAAAATCGCTTCTTCTCTGGAGTTAACTAAATTGCCAGAAAAAGGAATGGAGCTTAACGAGGACCGCTGGCGTGGGTGGCGCGCAATTTGCTGCGGTTAATCCCTCGACAACCACTGGGGTTTCTGTTCTTGGCTTGATTAGCGGTTGACAAAACCCAAGCTGACGGTGGAAGTGGCGTACGGTAAACGAAGAGGTAGCAGGAGTGATCCTTGAAGTCCTCTTTCAAATATTCAGCAACCATAGAAGAAAAATTTACCTTCGAAAACCCTTAATCCTCCCGCTCTTCCGAATAATTAGACTAGCTTTACGGAGGACGAATTACTACCTTGTTCAAAAAGTTCCCGGAATTTATTCAGGGATTCAATTCACGAAATTGTCTAAATAACTCTATTGGTTTAGTTTGCACACAATGATTATGGCTTCCTTTGTAATAACTCTTTAAAAAACCTCATTCATGCCAGAAAAACCGGCACACTGAAGCATGGCAATAGAATTTACGCCATACATCTTTAATTACATATTTTTAACAATTAAAATATTTCCTTCAATTGTCCGTAAATGAAAGGATACTATATTTTTTTCGAATTTATAGTTGCATCATAGTATACGTATGGTTGTACCGTTATATAAGCTGTATTCATGCCAAATGAACTTAAACTGGTGTAATACCAATAATAAACTTCAAAATTATTGTTGTACATGTACATTTTTGAAAAAGGTTACCCAATTTTCATTTGATTATATTTGCGATATTATGCGGGCATGTATTCAGTTAGAATATTTTTTCTGTAGAAATAAAGTCAAATAATAGCTCACAAATTAAAAAAAAATGCATTATTTTAATTTTTATTACTACTTCTGTGTATCAAATATTTTTAAATTTCATATTCGTTTGTGATAGCCGATGTAAACTTGATCATGAATTTAGGAGTGATAGGACACACGGGTAAAGAAAATGAATATTGTAACTCCGGCACAATGGAAGATTTAATTGAATAAAAATGATGAAGGCGTGCAGATATAGTGTTCAAGTTTAATATTGCTACCAAATAATATAAAAGAACGATTGTAGGGAAACTCAGGTTCTTAACACAATAAAAATATAAAAAAGTCATAAAAAACAAAACACACTGGAACGGCTTTTTGGATAATGGAAAGATATGCTCATGCATGTATTGTAAGAATATGTCTATGTTTAGAACCAATAAATTTGGAAAATCGATTTTAATAATTGATTTCTAGCAATTGATATCGTAAACATGGGCCTAAACAATAGTATTAAGTATTTTATTAGTATTTATAATAAGTATTTTATTATTAAAAATGATTTTATGTATATTTTCCTTATTTATTCAAATGTCACTATAAATAAACTGCGGCTAATTCCTCGAGTGTATTTAAAATGTTCAGGAGCACCAAATAGTTTTCTTAACCGCTTATGTTCCCAATAATTAAAAAAATCTCGAAAGGCACCCATTTTGGAACGCTCGATAACGTCAACGAAGAGTAACGAGGTTCCTGACGACGCCTCCAAGGAAACATACCGAGACAGGTGAAGACTCTTTCTCTCTTTTGTGTCGATACACAAGGGCGCTATTATGAAAAATTTTAGTAATTTGTGCTATTATTTATAACAAAACTTTTCTCGGATAATTCAAATTTATTTATTGAACAGAGTATGTATATAGCTAGGCTCAGTTGTTATCAGTGAAATGTTTTGCAATCGAAATTGCGAATTTGTAAGGAACGTGATTCCTATCGATAAAATATTATTTAATTTTATAATCTCTCTTAAACATAAACTTTCCAGCCAAATTGTTTCCTGCAATCTATTTAAATAGAATCGAGACGTCGACGGTACATCAGATTCCTATTTATCTCCTCGGGAGAAAAAAAATGTCATTAAACAAATGTATGAAAATCAAGTCACACAAAAGATGCATGGAATTCAAATAACGTATTGCCTTATATATTGAAAATAATATGTGAATACAATGTGAATGCTTATAAAATATCTGTTATTTTTGGTTCGCCTCATTTACCCATAGACATGTATGCAAATGAAAACTATGCATCATAATTTTGCCAGTTATTCAAACTGCCTGAATTTTCACGAATTAGCTTATGTCATGTAATATTCATATTTTACTAGGGCAACAATAACTCTTTGTTCTATTTTTTAAATATTTCATAACCTCCGCAAATCTAAGCACAATGTGTATATTTTATGAATTTACGAAAAATTGTCCGTTTAGCAGGAAAATAAATTAATCTATTACATATGATTTCCATAGATTTGAATGACCCTCGAACTTGATATTAGCTTAGAACTCCGTAATCCACGGTGATTTTTTTTCTCCGTGTAAGATTTTCTCTCGAAATCATTTCCTATACATGGCAATGGATCCCTGCTGACTCTAAATTACATGGCTAACAAACCTCAAGAGAGAACCACGAAAGGAGAACGAGACCCCAAAGTGGATGTACGAGGAAAGAGGAATGAAGATGAAAGCGATTGAAATATTACATACGTCGGGGAAAATGGGCAGTGGCACAGACGGAGGAAAATGCTGACTTTCTCAGCACCGTGAAGCACGTGGGGAAGGGGGTAAGACGTTTCATATCCTCATCACTACACTAATCTTTGAGTGACGTGGGGCGTGAAAAGGTTAAAGGTCGCTAGAGCAATGGCGAGATGGTAGTAGCACCCAGACTACCGGCGGAAAACGGAAGGAGCTTTTCAGGTGGGGAGGGTTTAAGGACCCCGAGAAACTGGATGAGAACTAGAGAGAATAAGGCCGGAGGAGAATACGAATAATATATTCAGGCGGATGGAGGCGATGACAGAAGGTTCACACGTGTTTTCCTCAGGGCTCTTGGAGCGACGTGTCGCTTATGCCATCACAGTGTGCTTAATTATGCGGACCAAGGAAGCAGCTGATGACGAACCTCCGTCTACTCATCTCGGGATAGGAGGCGTTATACTTTAGTTATTACCCATAGTATTCATTCACTATTACAATAGCAATCTCTGAGACGGGATACGCTTTCATAAGGTTAAAGCAAAGCAATTATACTGTAAATCTTAAAAAAATCATTAAAAACGTTGGCGATATGCTTCTTATTCTTCAAAAATTAACATATATTAGTAGAATTACAGTTTAACTACCACAAGGTTTACAAACGTAACTGAACAAGACGAAACCGCAGTAGAGGAAAGAAAGCCTATTAGAAAGTAAAACAACATTTTAAACTTCAAAGTATTTCACTAGAACCGGTTCAATTCCAATTAGCTACATACTTTTGCCATGCCTATATGTACTTCCTAAGAAGTAAGCCTAGTGCTCCTTTATTTCTCAATACCATATTATCCGGCAACATTAGTGCCTTTCCCAGCAAAATGAGAGGAAATAAACATTGGTAAAGCAGTTTTATTTACCTTTTCGTCGACAATTCTTCTCAGCGCCACATTTACTTCAACTTATATGAGAAAGTTTTTTTTATAATCCAAAACCTAGGTCAGGTTGAAACCCAACTTTCAAGTTAGAGAGAATGCGGGTTTCACTAAGCTTATTTTATATTTTCCGTAACATTAAGAAAACGAAATTGTCTAAATAACTCTATTGGTTTAGTTTGCACACAATGATTATGGCTTCCTTTGTAATAACTCTTTAAAAAACCTCATTCATGCCAGAAAAACCGGCACACTGACGCATGGCAATAGAATTTACGCCATACATCATTAATTACATATTTTTAACAATTAAAATATTTCCTCCAATTGTCCGTAAATGAAAGGATATATAGTAGTAGCAATTTAGTTTTTTAAGTGCATCGGAAAATAAGGTTATTTCTAACCTTAGAAAAAGAAATGAAAATCAATGCGTAGGGTATACTCTATTTCCTTTAATATCTGCATCTGTTATGGTTAAATTATACAATTAATATTAGAGCAAATAGTATTTCACGAGCCTTTATATGCCGTCTCCATCAAGAAACAAAACTACTCTGGATATGAATTCAGGGCTAACAACAAGAATAATATTTAGTTACCGCTTAATAATCAAATTCGCGTACTGCCTTGCATCGAAAAACAGGTGATAAAATTGGCTCACTAATTAAATGAAAATATATGCATAGTCCTGTTTTATAATTATCTTTCTGTTCTCATTAATATTTCCGTATTCAAAAATGAATTGCTTACCACAGCTTCTGCCTTTTGAAAGTTACTAAGGACGAGAAAAACATTTTTTGATAAATAATGTTTCTAATTATCTTCAATTTTGAGGGATGTTTTACTTGAAAAAATGATTTCTATGGAGATGGCAATGCCCCGATTAAATCTTTGCCAAACTTCCTTAATTGTGTGCCAGCAAGGGTCATGATCGTAAGTTTTGTTATAATCAAGAACGGGCGCCATTTAAAACTACTCTCTAATATATCTCCTTTAATACTGCCTTCCCCCACTTGAACTTCCCAACCAATGGTACATATACCTAATCACAATATAGCAATGATTGACGCGTAGATTTTTAATAAGTATTTTCCATGCTATTAAAATTAGTCGGGAAGAAATTTTGGATAGTGTAGGAATATCAATGTTGCAGTACGCTATCCCGGTAAATTTATAAAAACTTACGCGTCCATGCCGGAACGGAACGAAAACTTTACGGCTGATACAGTTTCATTCCTAATACTTATTGGCAAGAGTTTACAGAAAAGAATGATTCTTTCCTCGGGATCTCTAAAGAAATTTGCAAAGAATTTCAAATGACGCCACGCTTCTTTTTACTGAAATCAATTGCTGCTTACTTTAGCCGCTTTTTCGATAGATATTTTGCGAATTTCATAAGATTTTTCAGAAAATATTCATGTAGAGTTAACTTCCTTAAAATACAAAAGCTTTTATTTCCTATGAATCTCTTTTATCTTGTATAAACGCCGTATATTCTATCCAAATTAGCGAGTCGTAGTTTTCTAGTATTTTAGCCGAAATATAGGTTTTAAACTATGGAAAAGTATACAAACTTAAAGGAGATAAGCTTGGAGAGGATGTCTCTTCTTTGTCCATTTTTTTGGATCATTCATATTCAAATCACGAATCAAAAACCGTTTAGAATTCATACGTTAAACAGGATCCCCCTTCAAACTCTTCATGTATCTCGTAAATTCTATTTCCAATTCAAAAGCAATGCACGATATATCAAAGCATAAAGCACACAAACCATTAAAAATAAAATATCTAAATAGTATAGAAACATGCAATTCCACATTAACTTTTTCAAATAATATCTCCGCTTGGTTCAAGAAAAAAGTAGATAAAACTACGTAAAAATAATATTGTTAAGACTTTTTAACTCAGCTGTAAGGCATTTAGGTTGAGCGATCCGATATTTTTCATCGTTAATATTATTTTTTAATCTTCTTACGCCTCACGCCAAAGATTTGACGATTGAGATTTTATCTCAGGCATTAAATCTTTTTAAATAATTAAAATCTAGCAATGAACATAATAGTAAAATGTTTTACTAAATAAACCAAGCTGCAGAATACCCATGAAGTAGATTTTACCCTAAAAACAAATCACAATGCTTACAACGAATTGATCATTGAAACCTCTTCTTGAAGTGAAATCTAAAACAGGAAGAAGCCAGCGATATCATTAGAGTCGGGAAAAATCCGTATTATAAATGAATATGTCAATTAAATATGACTCATGATTATCATTTAACACATTCAGCGTAATGATTTTCATACCGAAAACATAACTCAAATGTATTTTAAACAATATTGAAGATTGAGATTTCACAGTAATGTTAACATATGATGTTCACAGATTATATTATTTCCCAGTTCACTATGCGTTTTAAATTTTTGATGTGTCGAAAGTTGTTTCCACAGATAATATGATCTACAGAATTAAAATAGCAGAAAACCTGTTTACCTTTGGTCAAGGAGAGTATACACACCAGGGAGTTTTACGAGTTTTGCAAAATTTTCTTGGTCAAAAGTTCACGTTTTTCCGCTCAAATTAATAAAAGGTCTTAGGATAATGAAAACTCACTACACTTATCAGCTGACTCGGAAAATAGGTCGGTAGATTCCCTAAATATCCGACACGTAGCGTACAGCGCGCCGCTTGATGTCAAGTTGTTGGAGGCTAAAAAATTAACTATTTTTTACTTCATTAATATTCATTCCAAGTTTTTTGTTTTGGCGTCCAAGAATTTTATGTGATGGACAATAACCGTTGTTTATACGTATTCAATAAATTCTTGAATTTTTTTCTGAAAACCTAAACATAATTTGTTCACCTTCGCCATCAAATAATGTTTGAACAAATTCGGTATCATGATCAGATCATGCAATGGTATAGGTTCCTCCGTTTATCGAATGATAACTCACACTGAATGTAACTTCAATGAGGATTTTAATCATCAAGTCTGCCAAAACTCCAGTGCTAACAAAGTACCAGGATATTAATTGATCACCGTATACAGGTAATAGTAACATAGAATAAGGATCTATTCTGCTTTAAAGAATATCACTTTTACACCTTTAAGTGTCATATGTATGAAAAACTCGACGAAAAATAACAGACAGAAGCGTATTATTGCTTTAAAAAATCTGCCTTTTGTTTCTTCAAAAACGGATATTGGCTCCTATCCTAAAAATAAGGATATTGAAAAAATATTTGCGAAAAACGAAAAAGATTTAAGATGTCATTCAGGCAAATAATGCAATATTTCCTCCCCAAAAGCGTTCCTTTAGCTCAGCATTTGTAGGACAAGCCAAACAGCCAATTAATATCAGAATAAAAGGGCCGAGAATTGCGCTTTGGGCAAGGCAGAGGAAGACAAACGTCACTGAGCATTTCAAGCGCAAAGTTAGGGTCTCAATTCTCTTTGATGAGAGTAAATTTCTGAAAAAAATTATTTAATATTATCATCGTCTATTTCTCGTAGGAATCGATTCACAAAAGTATACACTGAATCCTTATATTGAGAAGAGTATTTGATGATATTTATTTTTATATTTTTTATGACATTATTTGCTCTGATATTAATTTCAATATTTTAATTAAAAGAGTTTTAATAGATATCCAACAATTTAAAACGGCCTTCTCATCAGGACTTATGGACAGTATGCAAAAAGTCATCCTAGTTATGGTTTAATCTTCCATTCTTCCCATTGATTTTTACGTCTCATGTCTTTCCTCAGAATCACAGAAATATACCATTATATTCCAACATATGAGTATGAATTTTCAAATTCCAAAATACCGGATGAGTTTATCATAGAGAATTCAAGGTGAATTGCTACTTAGTTATGTAGGGAAATATACCTATCATTCCTGAGAGATAATACTGTGAGGAACATATTTGCTATTGAATATTTATCAGGTCAATCTCTTAGTGGGTATCGATTAAATCAATAATTTCCACCGAATATTAGTTCAAAATACCTTTTTTCGCCCTTGAAACCTGGTTGACGTAGGAAGGATAATCGTTTGACTGATTCGTTCGGAAGTTTTTGATAAAATGTAAATGATTGAGTATCGATATGTCATTAAAATTTAATTACCTACGTAAATTTAATTACCTATTTAAAAATTAATACACCTACGTAAATCAAAGACGAGTTGGTCCCTCTCTTCGGGAAATCTGCAACATCATTTACGACCGTAAAATTTCCGTCAGAAGAAAATGTCTTGGAAACTTTTTGGAAAAAAATACTAGTTTATTTGTTAGATCAGAATATTTTCGAACTGACTACCCTCGTATACACTGTTAGGATGACTAATCCCTCCTGTTCCCAATACTCCCTTGGCTATTCACTAAGCTCAATCCGAGGTGCGCCGGTCTTCCATCTCACTCATACCTCACCGGCTGGACGCGACTCTCCCCACCTATCCCTTCTCCCTCCCACTAATCAACACGCTCCTTCATCCAGACGGTACATATACTTAGGAACACAACGAATATTCAACTAATGAGCCACAGTGGTGAAATAATTGTCGTGGGACATAGAAAATAAAAATTGGTGGTAATGCAGGATTTTATCAATTAGAGTCACTCCTAATATTTTGGTAGTATCTTAACTTTACTTATTTCTTCCACCCCTTCATCTTTAAAAACTGTGTTTGCCTTTAATCAGCCATTAATGCAATGTTCTAACTATGACTGGAATTTTGCTTCAGACCATTGACAAAATATGTTGTCGTCCATCAGCATAAATTCATATAATTGCACCTAAATAATCTAAGTCTACAGTTCGCACGTGTAGTAATAAATAAGGTTTCTCATTTTCGGCTTCCTCAACCTGACGTCAAGTAACTGATTTTTAGATGCTGACAAAACTTTTATCATCTCATAGTAAATACGTTAATGGTAATAGAAGAAGGTATAGTTGTTTGAAATACGTAGAAATATAGTAACTTTAAGATGAAAAGAGTTGTTTCCAGAGTCAAAACGAAGTTAGTTGAATCAACTGTCTACGTGAAGTGAATTTCATGACTAATTGCACTCCAAAAAATTATGCATTCAGCAGGAACTTGACATTAAGTGTAAACTTGGCACTTCAAATCATTTTTTCTTCCGAAAAAATGACTTGGAAGGTGGCTTTATGGTACATACTTGTATATGATCCTCTATGCTATTTCTATTTGCATATAAACGTTCAAAAATCAAAAAACATCTGTTGCACAATTTAAAAATGTTTACTTTGAGACATTTGAATTTATATCAACAAATTAAAACAAAAATCAGTTTATTTTTGTGATTATTTAAAATACCGGTGTAAATCATCCGACATTTCATCCCCTAAGCAACTAATCTGTCAAATATCTTTTATGTGGTAACATGAACAATACGTTCCTTCAGCAATGAAATTGTGGAAGAAACTATTGTAGTAGGACTACGACATGGGAATTTCCGGGGCATTAAATCTGAATTACTAATCTGTCAACGACTTCTTCTCCCGACTACTCTATATTTCCATCGGCAATTTTTAAAGAATAATTTATATTATACAAAATTAAATTGAGAAAGAGAACAGGGAGAGTGCTGTCATTTGATTATGATAAATAGAATCGTTCAGGGTTCCATGAAACTTATGGCTGAAAAGCTTAGATGCGATTGACGTCAAGGTACAATGTAGACAAGTCTGGAGGACATGTACATCATAGAATAAGGCCAAGAAAACTAAAAAACGCCAGCCTTCATTGTACTATAATAAATCCATGGGGGACTAAGACCATTTTCACATTCCCGAAGACATTTACAGTCCATTGGATTTCATTTACTCAATCCATGAGAGGTTAACGAGCGCATATATTCTGTTGGCAGACGTAATGACCGTGTTTTCATTTCACTGAAGTCACTGTCACACTATTTCTATTGACATTGAACGTATTACCCTGTTCACAGAAATACCGTAGTCTATTTCTTTACAATAAATAAAGTAGCTAATATAAAAATAATATAAGGAACACGCATGTTTTTGTTAATAAAAATACGCATATTGATTGATGAATACAGCTTTAGAGAGCTATCAAACAATTTCACTGTGCAATTTAATATCACCAAGGGATTTAAGCACTATTACCGGGCTGAGCTGCTTTAACGGCTCTCAACCCTTGGAGAATTGAATCAATACTAAGAACCGGAGAGAGAAAGAGGAATTCACTAATTTGCGCTGAATATTTCACAGGCGCGTTATCAAATGTCTTGCTCCTTGACATACGTTGTCAAAATCAATCGTTATATTTACCTTTAACAGTATTTCTATCCAAGGCAACGAAGACAGATCAATGAGGTCATCGCTCAGTCAGGGTTTTCGGACACTTAAACATTCATGTTTAATTAAGACCGTGTGAAATTTGGACCACACAAGGTAAGCATGGAAGAAATATTACTACGGATCTACTATAATACAGTCCGGCGTTATTAGGGTACAAAGTTGGCGGAGGGAGTTCCGCTTTTCCCTCCGGAAACCAATGAACAGCTGGGAAAGCTGTCCAAAAGCTTGGGACTACTGAAGTGGCCCTGTGGTGACCATTTGCAAGGGAACAAAAGGTAACTAATGGACCAAAACAGCGACGGAATGGACACTAAAGGGCGCTAAAGAAAGGGAGGTGGAGGGATCACGGACAAGACTTAGAAAGGGAGGGAGGGGACAGCCGATAGAAACATTTGTCGCGGCCGGAGGGTACGGGGGTGAGACTTAAAAATAGGAGAAGGGGAAAGCAGGAGAAAATGGAGTTGTAATTTAGGAGAGAAGGCCTCGGCTCGGCAATAGGACACACACACGCATTAAGTTAACAACTACTACTGCCACAACTCACTCTCTGTTTTCCCTGCCCAGCTCGCTTCTCCTACACCCCGCTTCCACTCCCTCCCACCATTCTCTCCCCGTCCTCCCTTTCCCACACACCGCCTCCCTCCTCAAACCCGGCCCCAGCATGATCCGTGACACCATTAAGTCTAGTTTCCCCTTCTAGACCCCCATCCCCGCCCACACGTACACACTTCCCACTTCCTCGTTTTGAGAGCCACCATGATTCCATTTGGCCCGGGTCACTCCCGCTCGCAATGACCGAAACATCTATAAAATAAACTGGCCGCATCAATATCTGCCCGCTCTCTACCCAGAAATATTTGCGGGCGGCCCTTGTTTACTGCGCCGGAGGTCTAGAGCGAGAAATGCGTGAGAGAGACGCTGTCTCACGATAAATACGCCAGCCCGAACGCCGCACGGTGTTTAAGAGACTAAAATGCAATTATTTCTTTTTTCTTCAGAATAGTTCAAAAGGGAAACTGGGGCTCTTGATTTAACCCCGCTCATTCCATCAAACAGGAAGCATGGCAAAAATAAAAATCTATAGAGAGATACAGGGAGGAACCATGACACAATTGCATGGGACAGATGAAGAAGGACGTAAAACAGATGGTATCAGGGAGTGAGGGAATCGACCTTTAATAGACGAGAATGGAGGGCTGCTGCATACCAATTTTAGAGCTGAAATTCTAATGATCATGATTCCATTCAATGAATCATGTACCCTAAACTTCGCCGTAGTCGTAGGGAACAAAGCGAATCAGGATTGTGATGCCTTGAGATCAAGAGATTTATGGCAATTAAAATTCAATCTCTAGCTAATTAGGTCCATATTCTGACGAATACTCAAGGACCTAGAATCAATAACACAAGGAGTGACAAGAGAATTTTTCCTAAAGTTGCTGATTTTTCTCTGTGGTTGGCAAGCTATTCATTTAATTCAGACAGAGGACAGTAACAACTGACGAAAGCCACCGAGTCTCCGCTAGTCACCACCAAATTATCTATTTCACAGTGATTTCTCAGTGTGACGGCAAATATACATGTACTCCCAGTATGCCTGCGCCATCGTCTATTAATATGCCTTCATAAATAGTTATTAAATAGCAAAAATATTATCCAGTAATTTATCAATGCTTATGAGCATAGAAAAAGTATTCCCCGTATACTATAGCTATCCATAATACACAACTGATATACATTTTCATACCATATTACATAGTAATGAACCCGGGGGTCGGTTTAGTGCGTGATGGTATAGTTCACCCAGTACTAAGCCTGACGGCATATGAATATTCACACATTAGGGCAGGGGGGGCAGTTCATTTTCCCTGTGCCGGTTATGGTTTCCCAGGAAGATATGGTACCCGAAAAATCATAGTTTGGATGGAGCTGCAGGTTCCCAGAGTGCCTTGCCCAGGAATCGAACCCGGGACCCTCCGGTCAGTAGTTCAACGCTCTTTCTCCTGGTAATGCCATATGATGCATCCTATTGTAAATTAACCGGTGACACAGACTTTTAAAATTAGGTGTGAACGTAAAAATAATATATCAAGGATGATGAGATAAAACCTGTTCATAAGATGCTTTCGTGTAGCTAACAGTGCGTATCCGATAGAATAAACTCCATTACAACGTTAAACTTGGAAAATATACTTTTAAAACGTTCAGCAATAAGAAAAGTTATTTTCCAGTCATACCCTTTTCAAAGGACTTTTTTCAATTCATTTTTTATTTAAATTTAAAATACTTATAATAAAATCTTTGGGTTTGTGGTACTACTTCTGTTAAAACCAATATTTTAGATAAACGAGGGACCAGTAAGATGAAACTAGCCCACACCCTAGGGAATGTTTAAATATTACTTTGGGGCAAACAGCTTAACTCGTTAAAATTGAGAGTCATAATTTTACATTACGCCTCACGAGTCCAAATTACATGGTAAAGATTTTTCATTTGCGTAATTTATACTCTTTGGTAATCAGCCAGGTAACTTGAAATTTCAATTGAACGTTAACAATTCCATAATTTTTAAAATGCAATTCCTTCAGAGCTGAACGATCATGATTTACGAGTTTTCATTATTCAGAGCTCAAGTAATTATAAAGTTCATGATTGAAAAATATGAAATTTTAATTTTCGTCATAATTAATGAGAAATAAGTGTTCCGCGTACTAAAATAGCCACCACGTTTAGGCGTACTAATACAAGTAGGTATTACAACCACCCCATTGCAATAGGTCAGTAGAGTCAATCGATAACTGGAAAACTAAATAGATTTTAAGTTAAATTTTCAGCTGAATGTTATGTACAAATATTTTAATTCCATAATAGGCTTAATTTAATCATAGAACATATGCATAAAAAACACATAATATGTCTCGCTATATTTTAGAACAATCTTTTAGCTACAGAGTGCGGCAACGTAACTTCCTTTTTTATAAAGCAAAACCCTTTTAAAAAAGAAAATTGTTTCCGCACCCTGCATATGGGTGCTTATCTACGTAAAGATGATTTTTTCCTGTACATGTACAAAAAAATCAAAAGGTAATTGGACTTATTCTCAATAGAATCATTCGGATGAGAGAGGGATGAAACATCTTAATTAGTCCTACGGTGAATGCCTTCTACAGTGAAAATCTTTTTATACAATTTTTTTCTACCATTCATTTCTCAATAACTTCTTCCTTGACTATTTTCAAGTAGGATCATTTATCTAACCAAATAAAACAGTCTCGGATTTCTACTTTGTTTTCATATTCATACCTCTAATAATTATCTTGTATATACGAGGCAAGTGCTCATAATGTTTGAAAGTTCTGATCGGTTTTATTTTTTCAAACTCAATCAAAGTAATTGCATTTGATGGAATGGTATTCTACTTCAGAACGTGTGTATCTGCGCAATTATTGTTCACCTAATGCTATAGCTCAAAGAGTTTTTAAGAAGAAGAGTTATTAATGTGATTTCAACACAAAACATGATATATAGTTCACCCTGATACTTTATAGATTACATACATTTCAAGATATCGACTATATACCTATATAATACAAAAGTATTTGACGCTTTAGAAAGTGGATTTTATCATCAGTAACTAAGCAGTTCAGAATAGATGTATGATA
This sequence comes from Hetaerina titia, assembly GCA_037158775.1. Classification (NCBI taxonomy): domain Eukaryota; kingdom Metazoa; phylum Arthropoda; class Insecta; order Odonata; family Calopterygidae; genus Hetaerina; species Hetaerina titia. Next base: position 37,110,472 of record CM073777.1, read on the forward strand.
GGCCATGAAACTACTGGATACTGTACCCCTAAGACCTTAATAGTATGACAAAACCCTATACTGAAATGAAATGAAGTTTTTGAGTCTGTAATTCCACGCCGTTTAATTAAACACGACATAGGTTTCGATGCTGAACGTCGTCATCAGGTGGTCCTCAAAGAATAAAACTTGGTACATATAACCTCTGATGGGGGGAGGGGGGTCAGAGAATATTTTAAATAAAGTGTGTGGAATCACAAAGTCAATAATTTCATCGCATTTCAATATGTTTGGCAATTTCCATAATTTTACGCCCGAGGCAACAAATTTTACAAAACCCTATGCTTGGTTTTACAATAGCTCACTCTTTAACTGCATATACTTCCTATCCCCCTTAATTCCACTCCAAATATCTGCTCTCCTCCTCCCTCTCCAACGCTTTCCCCGCATTCCTTCCTCATTACCGCCTTCAGTAACCCATTTTTTCTCATTATCTTCAGCATCCAATTGTACCGACTTATTCGAATTTCTATTGACAAACTTGTGTCTTTCCATTTCAAACTTCATCGGTAGTTTTACGCCTCTGTCCATTTTATTTTCTTCATTCTCCTCCATATCAACAACTCAAATGTGTTCAACCTACACTCATCTCCCTTCCGCAAAACCTATATTCCAGAATTATACACAGTATGCTTCATAACAAAGAGTTCACCAGTCGTAGTATATTTACTTAAGATGCCTGGCCTGTCATTCATTCCCTCATTGAAAAGGCTTACTTACCTAACGCAATTGTACTTTCAGTGCCATTATTACTCATCCCATCTTCCAAAATACTTTTTTAAATAATCAGCTATTCTCTAGTTCTATTTTATTCCCCAAACTTTAAATGTTTATCTTATTCTTAATTTCATGATACTTACATTGTTTTTGTTTTCTTACGATTGATCTTAATCTTTGTGTGCCTTTCACACCGATGTCGAAATTGGTGATGTAACGATTTTAACCATTCGCTGACTGGATAATTAACTCTTGATCATTCACAAACATGGCTTTATGAGTTCTTCACCTACTTTTTATATAGCTTCCAGCATTCTCCGTGCCTTCATTACCCTTATTTTCACATTTAAAAAACCATAAACACAGTATTCAACCCAAAGGTCGGTTTATTAGGTGATGGTAGAGTTCACCCAGTACTAAGCCCGACAGCGTGTGAAGTTCCCCCATCAGGGTAGGGGGGCCAGTTGTTTTCCCTGTGTTGGTTATGGTTTCCCAAGAATGTATGGAATATGTTGGCAAATTAGATTAATCATAAATTAAATTCTCAGACAAATATTTTACGTAACAGTACGGCTGCATTATTCCATTAATTATCTTAGAGCAACTTAAAGAATGAAATATGCACATGCGTATATTTCAATTAAATACTATTTATTGCATAGCTTCCTGAGTACTATCAATACTTACATCGACAAACCTAAATTAGTTACACCGTGTACATGAACGCATGTCGGGGAATCGCAATGATTCAAAGAGGCTGTTGTAGAAACTACAACAAAGGCCTAAGGAATAGTTAAATAATAGCAGAAGAAATTTAAGTACACAAAAAAGGGAGCATGAAAAATAAAGTACCATGGCCTTGGCTCTATATCGCTTCAATGAGGCACTAAAAGATGAAAGAAATCGAATGGAAACCTGACTGAGGAAAGGAAAAAGACTGTTTTGCGCCAACGGTGTTTCATTTCAGAGATTTTCCTCAAAAAGACTTGAAATCACTGGAACGGGGCATTATTGTGGCACTCACGACATAAATTGGGTTATCCTCTCCCGGGATACTACGTACTGGATCGACAACGGAAAGCCAGGCATGAAAATGAACGATTGATCCACCCGGGTATTGAATTTGCCACCATGGAAACTTTTCTGGATTTGCTCGCTTGGGCTCTCCATACTCGTCCTGTTTTGTAAATATATGTATATATAAATATATATAACATATAATATATATATATATATATATATATATATATATATATATATATATATATATATAAATCCCTTTGGCCTCCAGCCATTGAATTAATGAATAATATCTGTTTGCAGAGCACACGAGGAATTCATCCGTACTCATTCCTGGTCGTGACCGGGGGGGAAGGGGGACTCCCTCGCATATCGCTCTTTCACCCCCTGCGTTCGAGGAACACTGACGGCTGCGATCCAGCAGAAGAGCCTTCCCCTCCACCCTACTGCCCCTCCCATACACAATTCCTTTTTATCGAGCTGCTCCCCACATGGCGTCTCTCTCCCTTCACCTGTTCACCCATCCACATCCACTTCAATCTTTCCTTACCCCTCTTCCAACAACACCCCCAGTAGTGCCCGTTCCATAAACCCCCTCGATTCCCGTAACCTCCTCACCTGTTGAGCACCCCACCACTTGCCCTGATATCGAAAATCCACCTTTTACATGCGTCGCAAACCTGCGCTTCTACAATTTGACCTCTTCCTCCTCTCGCTCTCGCCATTCGTTGATTGATATTCGCCCTTCATCAAAGAGTGCTTTAACTAACGGCTACTTTTTCTCCAATGCTTACATTTCTGCTGGGGATTTCTCTATCCCTCGCACACTCTTCCTCCTTTTTCTCCCCACCTGTGTTGCCACCATTTCCACCCATTTGGTGGGTGAATGAGAAGCGGAAGATTGAGGCAAGTTCGATTTCTTCCGATGGGAGCACTGATTACAGGGCTTTCATTTCATGAAAGTTACCCAAAATCGAAAATATGTTAAAAGAGACTGTTTCAGTATTTACTTTGTAGCAATTACACAACAACATTTGCTAAAATTCCAGTGCGGTTTCTTGTTAGTTGAAGAGAGCATTTCTCTTATTGTTAATATCTAGTAATTTCTGGCCAAAGAAGTCATTCAGGCCGGAATTTTAATGGAAGCCACCAACTTATTTGATCTATAGTGAATAATTTACCAAAATAACTAACAAATTATTCCCCACTATAATTAAGTTTCATCTCCAAAAATGCAATTAAATTTCAACGGAATGGATATTTGAAAGATTAGTGATTATTTCTTCAATGTTAAAAATAGAGATATAAAAAATAGCGTCTTGTTAATACGACCGCAGTGCATTAATAAAGAGGGATACGGTTTTCGCCTCTAAAATCCAAGAATCTATAAAAGATAGTCACCTGATAAGCTTTTTCTATTGTCGCTATGCTACCTCCCTAATTTCTCATTACCCCGTGAAGTACTTAAATGCCTTCCACGTCACATTGCCTACTGGAACTACCCACCCAGAATCCCTAGTTAAGTGAACGCCTAAACATTAGCCAAGAGCGCTACATGGGATTCTTTCTCCAAAGAGAGTGTAAGTATCCAGCTATAGTTTTTCTTGAAAAAGCTATATGCTTCCTCTTGCTTTAACCCATTTACCAAGGCAATTGGGGTAATTATGAAGTATCAGGCGGTCATTTACATGCTCCACCCATCTGTAGAAATTCAATCACAAGCAAAGAGTCTTACTTCAAAATGTAAATTATTTGGTAGATTGTTTACTTTATTAGGAAAAGTAATGGCCCCAGAACTCCTATTTTTACCTTCGCCTCTCTTGAGAATGCACTCGTTTACCCTGTTTTCACTTTATCGATTTTAACTACAAGAAAATTTTTAATCAATTTCTTAACCCTTAAATCCTGTTCTAACGACTCCAACTAACAATAATCTATCGTGAGGTACTCGGTCATGAGCAGCCGAAAAATTATCTATGTCCGCGTCAACTTTCCTTCATCTATCGCATTGTCGATGCATTGTTTCAATCTTGAAAGGTGCGTTTCCTACGTGTATCCTGTTCTAAATCCATGTTTGCCTTTCTCTTTTCCACCAATCCCGTAGTACGTAATCTTTTTATTCCAGAATTTTGCAGACAATTGATGTGAGGCTTACTGTTCTCTATTTCTTACCTTGTTTTTTATCTCCTTTTTTATAAATCGGTGTAATGTTTGCTATTTTTTAAATATTTAAATTTACATTGAATAGCTGGCTCAGGTAGAGCTTTATTTGTTAACTCTAATCAATTCACTCTCTCTAACTGTTTTGTGAAATATACGAAGCAAAAAAAACACACAGTGATTTGTATTCTACGCTTCTCTTCATTAGTGACCTTGCTATGACATCGCGCATGCCTATCCCCTTCCGTAACCCAAGCTGCTCACCCCATTCATAATCATATTCCCTCTCCTATAGCCTCTTAATATTGATCCTTATTACCACCAGATCTGCATGCCAAACTAAACTTACCCTACAATTGTCAACATACACGTAAATGGCTGTCTTTCTCTTTTTTGAGATAGTAATTAATACTTTTACGACGAAATTTTCTGGTTAAATTCCTCCGAAATAAATAAAATAAATAAATATTTCGGATACCTTTAACTCTATTTTAGGGAATCATCATTGGAAGTAAACTTGCTGCATCCCTCCACTTCGGTATGTCATTAAAAGAAACCTAATTTCTGAAAAATGTTTTAAAGTTACATCATGGAATATCTTTGACCTGGCATATCTTCATTAGCTTTAGCTCAATCACTGCTGCTCCAAGTTTCCATCTTCTATTCAGATATTTACTAGACTAGAAGTCGCTGGTTGGTGTGACGTTTCAGGCGTGTGTGTACACTTAACATTGGATATGCGATTTTTCGGATAATTAGCGATAAGCCTGAAAGTCTCTTATGGTCACCAGAAGGAAACGTAAGTTTTCCAAAATGATAACATATGTACCTAAAAGTTCAACTTATTCAAGATTGTATACCGTAAAGGTGGTTTCTAATGGCTATTATATTCTACGCATTCCGAGAATATTAATTTTATTTGCCCTGAATTATTTATTCATCTATTCCTTAATAACAATATTCTTGCATTTAATTTTGTCATTTTTTACGAAAAAATATTGAAGTCATTCTTATAAACATGGATGTGTAGTTTGAAATGGGGAGAGTTTTTCTCTGATATTTAGATGGGCCTTGAATAATTTTGAAGCCAATGTTTTAAAAAAAATGTAGAATATGCACGGAATGAGATGGTTCCTTTGGTTTCCAAATCTTTGGTTGATCGACTTCGCTTCACCACCCCTACAGGTACTGTTTCCTTTGCTATGTGCAGCTCTCGGTTTCTGCTCAATGATTCTGCTCCTCTACTTTGCCTTATTAATTCAAACGACATCGATGTTCCTTTCCAAACTATTCCTGGAATTTTCCCCAACATTACTTGAATTTTGGATATCAAAATCTCCTTCCTCTGACGACAGAGGATTTGTTATCCCAGCAGTAAAGGCTAAACGCACTGACGATTGGGGGGAAGAGCATCTTGTTAAGGGAGCTTTTGCGCAAAAGGTATTATATTTCCGATCTTCTCACTCACTTTCCGTGAATCGAAATATAGTATTTGGGTCCTTGGTTCCTTTTGATCTGTTAGTATGAAGAACATGTCCAAACTACGCACCGTGCCAAGAGTTGTCATTCCATTTTAGCTAATATAGCATCTGAATTACAATCAATCATATTGACGTTGCTATAAGAACTCTAGGAACACATATGTTTATCAATTATTACTATCAGATATATCAATTATTCTCGTGATGAAGACTCCGTTTCCACTCGCCTACGCAGTTCATTATTATGTTCAATGAGAAATCCAATCTGTCTCATCAAAAATGTACTCGAAAAGGGCGGATAAAATTTCAAAACCTAAAGGAAGGCGAGGAAAAACATTTTGTAAACAGTTAATAATTGTTTCAGTTGCTTATATTCAAATAACATGGGCGTCATTAAAAATAATAATACAGTTCTTCCCACCTCAATTTTAAGGACATTTTAGCCCAGCTTGTTAGCACATAGATTATGCAAATTATAACGCTATTTGCCTGGGGTATGTAGCTGAATTCCATTCTCAGAAAACATTCCAATATTCATAGGGGAATATGATGGGCATAATATTATGGATTTTAAAACATCATTCTTTTATGATATCTATTCTTTTCGAGAGAAGCATTTCGTATCTAAAGGTCATCCTTCTCTGTGACTTATGTCTTTAGAAATAAAATAGTAATTACGCTATGTAGTTCTATTAGTCGTGCTTCTCTGCTAGGGCCGCATTGTTAAGCGCGGCAGGAAGTTTATTTCTCTGGTGGAAGGACCTACATGGTCTGATATCTATTACCTTGTTGCAGGAGAGACAAAGCAACGAGCGGGCGAGGAGGTAGCCTTCGGTTTAGCCGCATCCCGCAGAAAGGGTGGGCTGGTTTCTGCAATGCGCAAGTTCAACCGTACAATATATGCTCGTATCAAAAAGTGTGGTTTACTACTGCTAGGATCTGCAGTGTCCTTGTAATTGTTTCACAGGTCGCTGTACTGATTTGAACTAAAAAAAACCTGTAGAAACATTCGTGGGATGGTACCTGAAGGGTAAGAACGCATAACATCTCTTTATTGATCACCAACGAATTATCTAATTAGGTACATTAATGCCACAAGAAATCCTAGGAATAGGAGCGTTTACTGGTGAAAATCTGATTTCTGTGTGGCAAATTTACAAATGGCAAATACAAACTCATCCTTTCAACCTGTCTTCGCCGAAGATTTTTGGCATTTACCTTAAGATTATTGTTTGATGGCATTTTTTAAAACGATGACGACACTTTGGTTTATCTTTAGGCCATCGAAGTGCTTCGTTATTGCCAAGTTAGTTTTCTTGGTGTTCTCGATGCGGGGAACTTATTGTATTCGCGTATCCTTTGCGCTGTATCAATCGTGTTCCATTATGAAATATTTGTTTGTGTTCATATCATTGTCTATTCATTATCGTTGCGTATTTATTTTCATTGTTTCACTTATATGTAAATTGGCTATAAATAATGTTGTGCGTCATAACTGAATATACCCCATGAAAAAAATGAATTTTCTATTTCTGGACATTCATTGGTATTTTATTTTACTCCCTAAAAATAAATGTAATATTTTCTTTGAAGCCATAAGGAATCAAGTCAGCTTAATTGTAGGAAAACACGAGTTTTCAGTAGATCCTAAGATGGTGATAGAAGAGCATTTTGTTAATGAATGTCGCGCGTAAATAGAATGTACCTTGAATTAAATATACTTCAAAAAATCTATTATCAATTCTCCTGGTTTCTCATGTTCACCATAGATAAAAAATTGCTAAATCGTACAAAACCAATTTATATATTATTAAATATTCATGGCTCTAAAATTTTATTATCATTTGTAGTCAGTTAAAAACGTATAATGTTTATCAGCTGTTACATACATACAAATTTAATAGGAAAAACTGTAGCTAGTACTTTTCTTAAGGTAGACAAACGAAATTAATGTGGCAGTAATTTTTACTTAATAATATATAATAGGTGTCCATATTTGCGGTCATTTCTACAATCTATGTTAGATTTGTAAACGTTTAACCTTTATATGTGGAGTGTGATGTAGAGTAGGTTGCTGGATTGGTTTTTGTTTGGAGTTACAAAATATTTATTTGATATTTGTGTTCATCCAAAAACCTACCTAAACCGGTAGATTAACTAATTATTATTATTGGGAGCGTTATTAGAAATGAAAACTTATATCAACGTAGAGTACGATTAAATAAAAAAACAATGCATTATATTAATATTAGTATTGGAGTGAAATCACTTTTTCACGATTTATCTTTAAACTAATTCAAAATTACATTATAAATAAGAACGATAATATGATTTATACATAGACATTTTAATAAAACTTTCACGTCTAAGGCCTTTATCTCCTCATAAAAACACCACTGAAAAGTGTTATAATGTTTAAATTATCCTTGAAACCTATTGGAGAATCTTTAACTTTGTCATACGCAAAATTATTATAGCCTGCAGTACGGTGAATATGTAGGGTTAGCTTAATTCATAGGTATACTGATGACATTTTGCTTAAGTTGGCGGTGGAAAGTGTATGATATGCAACTGTTTTATGGCATGTAAGGTTTTATGGACAGATTTCGAATCAGTAATTCCTTTCTCTTCTTCAAATGTGTTTGTTGAAGGGTGACGGAAGTGAGATTTATCGGTAATTATAGTTTCTTCCTTTTACTTCCGGGATATATATTTTTCCGTCTATCCCTGAGATCCTAATTAAGAAATTCCTCGCCTGTCACCAGGAGTCCGATCTCAAGTCTACAAATGATTTTACAATTCCATTAAAAACCGTTATAAATAAAAATCGCAGCACAGATTAATAACAGCTGAAAATTTCATATGCTTTTACAATTGCCCACAACGACTTGACAACTCACATGTACTTCGAGAAATAAATCGTGAATCTAAGGGGCGAGCCACCAGTGTTCACAAAATAGTCAACGTTACTAATCTATAGGAGGTAATCAAACTTCCTGACTAGTAGGGCATCAGGTAAAGACGGAAAGAATAGGTTTGTAGGCCGGAATGAAGAGAAGTAGGAAATATGTAGATTAAAAGAATTTGTCATTCATATAAAGATTTTTGAGTATGTGTTCAGTATAATGTAAATTAGTACATATAAATTTAGAAGAGCTTAGTTTGGGGTTTAAACAAACACCAACCTATACAAGTAGATTACTCTAAAGACACATTTTCATTTTTCTAAGAACTTTTCTAGGTATTTCAAAAAACTATTTAGAATGTTACATTAGATAACATTGGAAAAATTATGATACGGTTTTATTTTCTGTGCACTAGCTGTTTTTTCATATGTTATAATTTTTCCTCTAAACATTTATATAATAAAGTTTATTTCTCTATTATATATGGTTAAATTGATTTTTAATGAAAACATGGTACAAATTATATTGATTTGTCGAACAGTGTTAATTCCCCCCAAGCCTGATTCCGATGGTTTGGAGCGTTTGTCAATATACGAGTAATTCTTCTCATTGGGGTAAGATATGAACAATAAGGATAATGAGGACAAAAAGGGCATGATGATCAGCGTGTTCAAGTATTCATGTTTTCGCGTAACCTACTGCACATGACACATCTTGTTTTTAATTGTTCAATAATAACATGTGGGCGACATATATTGAAATTCAGTATTTCTTATAGTATTTTAATGGATTCGGTCATTCGATGATCTCTCTCACAATGGCAGCCGAAACGTCATGGTTTAACTCCGTAATATTAGTGACCGGAATATCTAGTACCCCTTACTTTGAAATTGATTGTCTCTCCTCTTAATACCGTCCTTGACCCGTGCTATAGGAAAGGGCAGACTCTTTATTAGACTCTTGTAGCCCATACGCTATGGTGATCGGTTTTTTTTACGAGAAAGCAAAAATTTAATACTGCGTCGCGTGTGATTTCCATCTTACCGTAGGCATGTTACATACACACATACATGTTAAGGCAAAATCATTAGGCAAAATATATGTAAATGAAATTATCGTAACTCATCATTAACAGTCCTCGTAAAAGAATATTTTATTGAATTTATATACCCAGAAAACCACGAAACAGAATAAGGAAGATTATAATACGGAAATTACGTCGCTCTTGACTCATTCAAAATATCATAATGTCTTTATTTTACTATCGGCCAAATAAAATCTTCAACATAATCAGAGAAATATCCAGTCAATAGAATCTCGTTTTCTATTGATTTTGAAAAACCAATCTTTGCTGATGTTTCTTTTCTCAGAACCACTGTTTCTTCTGTGTACAGATGTGATTGGGCTATTTACGGATTAAAATGAGGAAACATATGAAGAGTGCCAAACTCAATTGATGTTTTTAAAAAAAATCTTCCATTTTTCACGATACAGATGACAATGTATGTGGGCGCAGTCCCTGAACGAAAGTTTCACGGGGAATATATATCTAAATATACGCTGGATACCGGTACTACGGAGCCAGGTTTATAAAATAAAGAGTGAACGAGAGGTTTAAAAATATTAAAAGGGACGACTTAAAATTTTAGTTTTTTTTAACGATTTCCATGGAAGCAGAGCCCCGAAGGTAGTCTTTTGTAAATGATGAATAAATAGTCCGGCTTCCTCTTTATCCATTCAATGTCAGGAGGACGAAAACACTTCTCCCGAGTTAACAATAATTGATGATTCATCCTATACACTGGGGCTGACTACGAAATGGTACAAGTTTTGTGTGCTCCTCCAGTTCTTTCCCCCATTCTCTCTCTCTCTCTCTAAATGTGTATCTGAGTCGGCATACATCGCTCTATCCAATCCTTATTTAAATAGCTTAAGGGCATTACAAAACGCCGTTTCATCGGTTTACATTATCTGCACAAAGAGAAATTGGGAAACATACATTTAAAATTAACAGCACGTTTAAGAATGGAGAAAATTTCTTGTGCCATTTTTGCCACCAACTTATTTCAATACTATCACCTTTAATTTCAACGAACACAAAAGGGATTAAAATTATGCATATAAAATATCTTCAAATAGTTCTTTTGACGTTATAGGAATGCGTGCTACATTCCTTCAGCATTAAAATAACTCCCATTTCCTTCTACAAGAGTCTACTCTAATGATAAAAACTAACATTTCTTTTTAACATCATCTGTTTTTATCACTGTTTTCAAAAGAGTTGACAATAAACAGACAGTGATAAAAATTTTTTATTTCATCTTTGGACTTTTTACTGCCTAGTTAAGTATTATGAACTAGTACCCTGAAGCATGTAAATTATATTATTTTAAATTTGGATTAAAAGCATTTCGACATCATTGTTCACAGGAAGACAATTTCCACCTTTTTATTACAAATTCGAATGATTGAAGTAGCCTTAGATTTAAAATATCGCATCGATCTATGTACTTTTCTACAATCTGATAACATAAATATTGAGCGCAGTTTTGTATATTTTAAAAAGTTGGCCGATGTAGTCAGAGGAAAAATGTAGATTGTCTCAGAGTAAGTGTGGAGAAAATGGAAAAAATTAAATGGACGGAATATAAAACCAACAATGAAGTTATAGACATGACGGAAAAGGAAAGAAGGTGGCTGGGAAAAATTCGAAGGCAAGAAAAGTGGATTCAGGAAATACGGAGAAAATGGTATGCAATGACAGCAATGAAGGGGAGAATACTAGGAAAGCGAAGTAGAGAAAGGAGTTGAATACGCATTTTGTAAGCAATTAAGAGAAAGGGAGAGAGAAAGTACACAGAGCTGTTTATGGGTTATGGTAATATACTCGTACAGCATGGGGCTAATACATTTATTTTTGTTTGTCACGGATTAGAAGCGCCTTACTGAGTACCCTCAAAGTTCACCAAAAACCTACCTTAAGCCATTACTTAAAAAACTGCAGCTTCAAAGTCCTGATAACATTCAATATTCATATTGTATAGCTACTCGATATTTCTATTCATATTAAAAAGTTTTGCAATAATTAAATTAGATGTCACTGTATTAATGAAAATGTTACCCTACAGTTTTCTTATACTTATTTATTGAGGTATTACTAAACATGACATACATACGAGAAATTTAAACCAGAAATATTTAACTTACAGAAGTAATATGGTTAAAATATGACTTTTTATAACAAGAAACGTCTCTTAATAATTAGAATAAACTTATTCGTGGGAAATAGAAAATTTTCTACTGCAATCAAATCGTAACTGTAAAGGGTTTAGAGAATCGTCGCGATGCCGTTGTAGAAGGTGTTTGCAAGCAGACACTCGAATCTACTTATAGTCCTCCGTCAAGACCTCTTGGACGAGTTTAGCCCAGATCTTTCGTATCGCCGAATTTTCATTGACAATTGTGTGCACTGTCACTAATGATAAGAACCTATGGCAATATGATCTACGTTCATGCGTGCACTTAACTGTTGGTCTGAATTCAGCAGCTAACGCTAAAGCTAAGCTTGATATTTAATGCTAAATTATTTCCAAATTCAGCAGCTAACGCTAAATTCGGAAATAATTTAGCATTAAATATCAAGCTTAAAAAGCGAGTATTCTGATTTATTTAAAATGAAATTTTTTCCAGTAGCTGTGATGGAAATTATTATTTAAAATGTGATAACAAAAATGCACTGTACATGCACGTAGAATTGTGTTGAAGCATGGTGAAACGCACACTTAGAAAATTCATAAATGCTGGAGAACTGTTATCAGCGAGGTAAAACATTTAATATAAGCGGAGATATTAATAATTCACAGTGAAAATATTGAATTTAAATTTGAAAAATAATATGAGGAAATCAGACAGTTAAAAAAATTTACTGTAAAACCAAAGAAAAAGTTCGATTGGAGTTTACACGGCTCATCCCTAGATGAGCCACTTACTAAGGTATTACAGAGACATTTGTTCAGGTGAGATTAACACTCAATATATCATTTTCCTGTGTCGATAATTCAATAACGGATATTGATATTATCGGAAGAAGCGAAAAAGATAGTAAAATTATAATTTTTTCACCACATGCCAAATTCCAGCGCAGTATGCACGAGGAAAACGGTGCCATCTTAATATATCTCACCTAGATCATCTTCCATCCTTCATATTCCAAAACAACCCAATATCATTTCCCACAGGTATTGAGGGATGTTGACCCAATTCTTACTATTAGATTCGAAACAAAATGGTTCTTAAAGCTACAGAAATTAATTTTTTTTTAATTTACAATATCCCCATATAATAGGCATCCCGATGAATTTTCAAAGGTCTCCCTTTATTAATGGTAGGTAAATGATCAACACAACTTCATTTTTATGGCCGAAGAGATGGCCTAAAAATGATTGAATAGTATTTTCAATTATCAAAATACCAATCTGAAAGACTGATAACCGTCTAGACTAATGTGATTCGAGTACACTACAATAGAAAATATATGGTTAGGGGAAAATAGGAGTGGGAATCTATTATGCTAAATAAATACCAAATTGAAACACGATAGTAGCTTCCATTCCTTATTGTTGGAGGCCATACATGCATACTTATAAGGAGATGAGATCTCGAGGAATGAGGATCCAGCTATGCAATATTTTGGGATTAATAGTCTTTCTAGAACAATGAGGCCTTAATCCCTATCAAAGTACTTCTCTTGAGATCTCACATACTTATCCCAGTGTTTCTTCCTCTTTTTAAAACAATCGACAAAGTCCTTTTTTTGGAATGGTCATCAACTAATTAGTCATATTCTCCTTTATCTCGTCAATCGATCTTTGGGAAGACTGCGATTTTATTTCAAAGTCATAGCCGTAGACCCATGACTCGATCTCCATCCATGGCCGTTTTTAGAAAGCCTGGGTCATCGCTTGCGGCTTGAAGCAAGTCCCCTGAAGTTGCAGCACGATATTCTTGACGTTCACGGGGTGAAAGAGAATACGACGAGGCACCTGGTGACCATTCTGAAAAAAGCTTTGCCGATTTCTTTGTAAAGTGCAAGATACTCTGGGATAAGTGCGTGAGATCTCAAGGGGAGTATTTCGAAGGGGACTAAGGCCTAATCAATCTAGGCGGGCTATTTTTTTAATTATTTTTTTACTGGATCCTTTCCTGACAGACCTCGTACATATAGTACATAGTTATCATTAAGTCACGGCCAGGGATGAGAAAAATTACAATAAAGTGCCAATGGGTTATGAAACGAGACTTTGGTTGGTAAAATATTCCTAACCCGCGGTTTAGTTATACTACTGGTGAAGACTTTTAATTTTCACGAGCATGTTTATCGCCTTTTATGCGACCCCTACTATACGTTGACCGCCAAAGTAGGACGAACACACAAAAAGAGCACTCTTACACTTCTCCACTTTTGCTACGTGCCTGCCCTAGATTGCAATAAAACAAGGGGCATTTTTTTGCGGTGAAGCTAAATAACTGTGCCTTGTTTCTTGGACATCCACGTCACGAAACCCACTTCGACTGCAGTACCTTAGCAATTACGCCTCCCTTTCTCAAGTTCTTTGTCAGATAACCTTTACCGCACTCCCAATTCCAGCGCTCCCTTTTTTCTAACCCGGCGACTGATATAATCCCCCAGAGGTTTATCACATGAGATGCTGCTTCTTCTTCAAGAAAAGGGTTCCATTGCGAGATCTCCGGCATCGCCCAGACGTATGGAGTTATTTTTTCAGGGATGGATCCAAAGGCTATCCTTTGTTTTAGGGGAGATGAGAAAAAAAAGACTATGGGAATGAGTGAGATGGCGATGAATTGGATGGGGTAGACAGGGAGAGGGATCGAGAGAGAGAGGTGGAGAGAGTTGGGGGGGATGACTGAGAGAAAGAAACCACAAGAAAGGATTTCGGACTAGAAGAAAGGAGGTGGGTATAAAAACGGAGCAAAAAGGAATAGACCCGGCCTTGAAGGCATATCACTGAAATATGCCCGCTCAGCTGAGTTTTTGATTTCAAAGCGAAAATCCTTCATCTGCATCACTTTGTGGAAATAAGGAGCGGGAGGAAAGGCAAGATGAAAAAGCGAAGGAAGACGTGAGGTGAGAGATGATGAACAGAAACGGGTATGTTTCTTGCTTAAAAGTCATGGAAACTTGGCCACCTTAACGACAAATAAATAAATAGGTACCCAGAAATGTATTTATTTATGTATTCATGACTTTATGCTTGAATATTCAAGGAGGATCCATATTTTTCGGTCGAGTCCGCGTTCTTTTTTCGATGAAAAGTGGTGAGCAACTGCTGCATTTAATGGGCGCCGAATGATTGCGTGATGGGAAAAAGGATGGAGGAAGAGGCCGTTGACACATTGAGCACAACTACGTCTTCGGTTATTTCTTTCAAAGAGGCGACCATTTTTCTCAGGGAAACACCCTTTGGTGTCAACAGTTGCCTTTTCTGATGTTTGGTTGTTTCAACGGTGGGCCAAACATTTGTTTCTCGCTTTTTGGGGTCCCTCAAGACGACTTGATGGGGTGCGTCCCACCAAAACCGTTTTTTTTCGTGACCTATATATTTTATCTTCGCATTCCCACGACGGCAAAGGAAAAAAAAATTTCTGAGGTGGCGGCGAGGCTTTCGCCTCCTTTGAATTCCTACGAAATTGGAACACGCTGCGCTTGTGCTTGAACAAATGTCACTTATTTACTGCTTCTTTGAAAAATGCCGTGTAAAGCGTTCAAAAAGTACATCGTGATCCTTGAAAACTTAAATAGAGCTACTGAAGGAGGTGACGTCAAAGTGATCGGCGTTTCTATGCTAATTATTTTAACACATTTTCTCTTTTAAAAATTACTTCTTTACTATGCTGAAATGGCATTCTCATTTCTTTTACGCCTGTACATGTTATCATGTTTTTATTCTTCAAAACATTTCCAAAGCTAACATTATACTCTTCTTTATCCTGAAATTAAACGTATTTTTATATTTACCGCTGTCTGCTATTTTCCAGGACCAACTAGATTTCTACCCAATGTCCGTTTTTTAACTCTTTCCATTTATTCCCTTTGGCATGACCAAACCAGAGAAATACTCTTTTCTCTACTAATACTAAATACTCTTTTATTACTTTAGTATCGAATTTACCTCGAGACTCCCTTTCCTAATTTTACACTTACAACAATGCTCTCCTACCAAAGATTGATTGAATTTTTTTATTTCTACCCAGTTATCACTCACTGCAACGCACAATATCACGTATTTTGACTGTTCTTTCTTTGTCGCAAAAAAGAGCATACTATCTTGTTCAAAAAGTTCCCGGAATTTATTCAGAAAATTAAAAATACAAGTTTATTCATCTAAATCTATATTGTCCCCTTCAAAGTAATCCCCATCGACTGCAACACACTTATGCCAGCGCTTGATCCAATCCTCGAAACATTTTTTATATTCGGTTTTCGGTATGTCCATCAGTGCTTCCTGCGATTTTTCCATTACTTCCTCTCGGCTGCTAAAACGCGTTCCCCGTAATAGTTTTTTAACTCGATTGAACAGAAAGAAGTCACAGGGAGCCAAATCAGGTGAATTCGGTGGCTGCTGGATGGTATTTGTTGCATTTTTCGTCAAAAAATTACGAATAATGATAGCACTGTGCGACGGTCTCGACGCACTGTCGACTGTCGCACTGTTGCGTGTCGTACTCATAAACCCACGTCTCGTCTCCAGGAATGATCCTTTTGATGAATGTGGGATCGGATTCAGCCTCGCAAATCATGTCTTTTGCGACGTCAACACGGTCTCTTTTTTGCATGAAATTGAGGTCTTTTGGCACCAACTTTGCTGCTACACGACGGAAACCCAAATCATTAACCACAATGTCTTGGGCGGATCCATAGGCAATGTTCAAGTCCTCCGCTATTTCTCTGATGGTTAATTTGCGGTTATTGACCAACATTTCTTTTACCCTATCAATTTTTTCACCGACTTTCGATGTCGATGGTCTGCCACTGCGTTCATCATCTTCGATTGACTCACGACCACTTCTGAACCGCTCGTGCCACTGGTAAACGACCGTTTTTTTTAGAGAATCGTTGCCGAAACACTTTTCCAACATTTCCAACGTCCGTGCGCCACTAAATCCGTTTTTTATGGAAAATTTAATACAAGTTCGTTGTTGCAAATTTAAATCCATTTCTGCAATTGTAAAAAATCGCCAACACACACAGAGATAGATGTACTCTTGGCTACGTAACTTTTGCAAATTTCAAGTTATGACACTAAGATTTAAAGGGAATATCAACAACAGATGTACAAATTTAACAAAAAAACAGAGCTCAAATCGGAACGATGGGAGCGCCACACGGTGGTTATTCCGGGAACGTTTTGATCAAGGTAGTAATTCTATTAACCTAAAGAACTATTAACAACATATCAGCGGGTATTTGTATATATATCTGTATATATATATATATATATATATATATATATATATATATATATATATATCTGTACGCACAAATGTATTTATTAATCATACTATTCTCTCACAAATATTCGGCCAGGAAAAACTAATTTGGCTTAAAATATATCATTAACATTCGTTGCTTTTGCACTAAATATGTTAGCACTCATCTCCTTTCCTAATCAACTTCTGTCACAAAAGGCCCCGGTTTCATAATACCTACTTAAACCAAGGTAGCACGGACGTCAAACAAATGTCAATGATGGGTCAGACTTACATAAACAATTCACGCTCGTTATTTATGAAGGTGAACATGCTAAACACAGTTTAACAAATTTTATCATTAAACAAGGTATCCGTGATACAGGTCGATTTAAGCTATTCAAGGTACTGTGAAACTGATTTGGGCTTTAATCTACGGTTAGATTTATATTTCACTTTGAAAAGATAAATTAAAAAAACTTTTTATTCCTGAAAAATACACCAATGCGATTTTATTTTCATTAGATTTTTTTATTATTTTCATAAACCCCAGCTAATGCTACAAATCTCACTCCGCTAGTTTACTTGCGCGCTCTTCAGTGATTTTTAAAACTAGGGAGTCCATTCTGTATCACCCTGTATTTGTAAAAACAGCTAAATCTAGTAACACAACTCACTTAACTCAACGACAATTATAATTAACTTTTTTTCCTCCATACTCATTGTAGCATCCCCCATAAAAAGCAACCACTAACATCGTAATAATCCCCTGAAAGGGAATGTGATGAGGTATGTACAATGTAGATCACCTATCATGATGCATGATAACACATATTACAATCCCTGAGATTCACTTATAATTTCATGTTAAGGTCCTGAAATACGTCACGAAAATCAAATTCCCTTTTTGCCTTAAATTATCGCGTACTTAACAATGTTAGGTTAAGATCATAAGGACCACACTTCATAGGGAAGGGTAATAGGGTATGCCTACCCCAAAATAGGGTGGTTAGAGTGAGTAGTAAAGAAGGGTGGAGATATACTGGGTGCCTCCAACATGAGTTAATGGAAAGAAGTACTGTGTGGCACACTTTCTCGAAGATTAGACAGAGTGCCGTTGCCAGAAAGGATTATTGACGTCTGTTGAATCTTTAAATCCTCCAATGTTGGAGACGCGAAAGGATTTCCCCCGAAATGGAAGTCCGTATGCCAATCTCAGGCCAAATCCACCGATACCGATTTTCCAGTCGCAAATAAACCGTTCTCCGCCCTTTAAAAGGGTTGGCGGGTGAAAGAGCGAGTGTTTGCTTGCTCTTGTTCGCGAGTTAGAGCAGTAGACGGCAAAATGAAGGACGAAAACCGAACAGAGAAACAAGCTCAAAACTCTCTATCACAACATGAGGACGATAGAGGTCGGAGCCGTTAATTCAAATTCACCTAATCAGCTGATTAAGCACCGGGCAATATGTACGTAGCATAGCGTGTATTCTCTGCAGTTTAAAATATCAGGAGTACTTTCTGTGAAAAGCTATGGTCAGGATAACGCGTCAGCTTAAACGTTTTTTAGACAGCAGAATACAAATTTTAAACTTTCAAAACAATAATTATTCGTAAAAATAATTATAGTTAAAATGCTAATTTTCTAAGCATGTTTGTGTGTGTTAAAACTTATTTAAAATTTAAATCAATTCATTGAATTACAATCCATTCATAGTGTGCAGAGTCAATGAGTTATTATTATCAACAGTGGCCTCGGAGGGTTAGAACGAGCTTACGATGGGCTCTGGGACTATGCATATACCCTGATATAATCTAAGCCCTGACTACATATAAAGTTAAGTTAGCGCACCTGTTTCATTCTTAATGTCATCCAAAAATTTTATTCTCTGCTCCTACCTCTATCTATCATTCCAAATATTCTCCCATCGATCGGTCTTATTACCGCCTAGCATTTTCTGGATCCCCTTGTCAGGTCCTCTTGAATTTCTTCCCCTTTCCTCTAATTAGTTATAACTTTTGCTTTTTTCTCATTGCCGTCTATTTTAATTGTTCATTATTCCCCACACACACACATCTTAAAAGCCATCTATGTATGCTAACCCTATCTTTTTTCCGAGTTTACGAAACACACAAAGAATCTTTCCTTCTCATCTACACAAAGTTGCACATCTTAAACGTCCACCTCTTTGAAAAGCATGGAGAGTCAACGGCTTACTACAATTCAGCCCGAAAGTTTTTCATTCCAAAGAATAAATTAAAATTGCTGAAGAGTTTTTCAAGAAACTGTAATAGTAACTTTAACGGAGTCACCCGCCATGTGTGCATTATAATGCAACCATTTCAGAGAGTAAAAATCATTCGCCTTGACCGGGATTCGAACCCGGATCCCTCGATATCAGGCCGAGTGCTTTAACCACTTAAGCCTCTGAAATGGTTGCATTATAATGCACACATGGCGGGTGACTCCGTTAAAGTTACTATTACAGTTTCTTGAAATTTGTCTAAGGTATGAACAGCCTAAGTGTTTGAAATTGGCTTTATTAACATCGTGGACTGTGGCGCGTCGCGCACGACTACGAATGCCTGTGACATTGTATGTACGGTATTTCGTCATAACATCTTGTTCCTTTAAAGCCCCCAAAATTTCAGAGTGTAAGAGGACGTCTCGGTAGATTAAGTGGTTAAAGCACTCGGCCGGATATCGAGGGATCCGGGTTCGAATCCCGGTCAAGGCGAATGATTTTTACTCTCTGAAATTGTTGCATTAAAATGCTGGAGAGTTCATTAAAAAGTATTAACAACATTTCATATAGGTATTGAGGAGAAACTGAAGTAACAAAAAGAGTAGAAAAATTTGAATAATCAGTTCTATCTATGATTTTGATCACATGATTGAATGACCGGGAAAACAAATATTTACCCGAAAAATTGTGTAGCAGAGCATTTTCTTCGATAATGAACCAAAGAATAAATGATGAATCAGTTTTCTACTTTCATAATTGATGAAATAAGATAAATATAATCTGACATTAAAAGCCCCAGAAAGACTATGCACATTTTTTATTGATCAAATTATTATATTGAAAACATAATTTTCAAATAAGTAATTTTCAAACTGATATTTAAAAGTATAAACTAGATATTGGAAACGAAATAAGTTTATAGAATTTTCAGAAAGAATTTATATATAGTTTTCAGCATTATTTTCTTTGTTAAATAGCAGTATAACACTACTTAATTTATTTGTCTGAAAACACAGCTTTGAAACTGCGGATATCGATATTTAAATTGTGAATAGCATAATGTTATTCTAATGCAACCATTTCAGAGGGTAAAAATCATTCGCCTTGACCGGGATTCGAACCCGGATCCCTCGATATCCGGCCGAGTGCATTAACCACTTAAGCTACCGAGACGTCCTCTTACACTCTGAAATTTTGGGGGCTTTAAAGGAACAAGATGTTATGACGAAATACCGTACATACAATGTCACAGGCATTCGTAGTCATTTTCGTCATAACATCTTGTTCCTTTAAAGCCCCCAAAATTTCAGAGTGTAAGAGGACGTCTCGGTAGCTTAAGTGGTTAAAGCACTCGGCCGGATATCGAGGGATCCTGGTTCGAATCCCGGTCAAGGCGAATGATTTTTACTCTCTGAAATGGTTGCATTATAATGCACACATAGCGGGTGACTCCGTTAAAGTTACTATTACAGTTTCTTGAAATAATGTTGTTCATTAGGGGGCCTTTTGCATTTAGCTTAGGTTTTTCTTTCCATTTTACTGCCTGCGTGGAGAGTGCATAGTCTGCCATAGAATAGAAATAGTGATCATATAAATGGAACAACAGTGTAAAGAGGAGAAAACTAAAACGGGAGAGAGAAAAATGTATTTCATAAGGTGATTGAAGAAGTGTCAATAAACTCTTAGGGTCAATTATTCTGCTGGGTCAACATCAGGAAGAACACACTATGGCGCTATCTTTAACTGCAACGGAGAAGAAAGCCTCGTGCTCAATCGCTCCCATCGATCGGCTGCACGTTTCGGCAATTACAGTCCAGTTCGCGCGGATGGAAAGCCATAGCAAAAAATTAATGTTGCGTGTTCAGAGCGCCTGGTTATCGCAGCTAGATACGGCCCATGTTCGGCAGCCCGAAGAGAATTTAATGAGTTAAAGAAAAAGTTACGACCGCATTATAAAACGATATTTAAAACTACTGGTGAATGAACTTTAATTTGAATGCAAGACGAAACAGGATTCGTGTAACGGATTACCTAAGATGACGTGAACGTGACACACAGGATTTATATTATGAGGATAACAAAAGAGAATAGATATTCCACTGAATTCAGTAATTATATATATATATATATATATATATATATATATATATATATATATATATATATATATATATATATATATATATATATATATATATAATGGTTTACGAGTTTAGATTATACCAGGTGATTTAATTAATTAATTAGGTCACCACCCTTAAAAAGGAACTAAGCCACATTCAATATCAAACTGCACTGCACTGTGCTGCAAACTGCTCTGTACTTCAAGGATGAACTCTTACTACACTCTCATATTCTACATTGAGTTATGTACGATAAAATATTTTTGTAATTCCACCAAAATACCTGAATATTATTTGAATTTTTTCATTGCTAGCTTCCACGTATAAACGAAAACAAATGAAGAATCTAATAATCGGAAATCAAGGGGAAACAAAAGAACACTTCAAACATTAACAATTACTCGTAGAATGAGGTTTAATGAAATAGTCGGTTATATTACTATTTTCAGAGAAGCTTAAAGAAAAGCAAAATTTCTTACAAATAATTGTTCATCAGGGAATATGACTAATGTTACGTCACCTAAAGTGATATATATTTTTTGTTTTGGTTAAAATAAAGTTTGGATTCCTTCGAGAAAATATGATTTGTTGCTTAAAATTGAGACACCATGGAGTGAATAGGTCATTTTTAGCCCCGATTGGTTTATTTCTCCCCGATTAAGGCCAAATTAGTTTGCAGTGATCCCCCTTTGAATCCTTCAATCTAATTCTAATGAAATTTAAGTATACGTTCGACTCACATTACAAATGGTTTGTTCGTTTCACAAATACTACTTCCAAAAGTATAACTCATTTGTCATAAAAATGAAGTAAAAATCGTTATCCAAATGATTATAAAATATTTGAAAATACAGTTATCAGCGTGAAATAACATCTCACTTCACAATTTACCCGTTAAACGAACCTCATGTTATAAAAACTTATCTGTCTCCCACGTATTTACCATGCAAACTTACAAATATAACGCTAGGCACATCTTCGTGCACGGGTAATTAAGAAAAAATAATACGAGCTAATGATAATTAATTAATGTTAGAATTTAAAAAACGGACAGTTCCTGCTCTTAAAAACATAAATATTTTCTTCTTGAAAATATGAAATGACTATGAAGAATGGAAAGATGAAATACCTATTAAACATTCGTGGTGGATTCCGTTCCACGTATTTAACATTTAAAATTATCTATATCTAATATCTCCTGCATTTCACCTTTCACTCTCGTGTTGCAAACGCAAACTGCCAATTGGTTACTATGCTGTCTTTAGCTCTTCATGGAATGAGCAAGGTAATAACTGACAAAAAACAATCCTCTTGTTTTATGAATTTTTATTTAGAGAAAACGCCAAGAAAACCAAAGTAGAGAATGACAAGTGACCCTCATTTTACACAATACTTCAATTCAGATGAAAGAAAAATGGCGGAATGTTAGTCCTACACATGGCATTTGAACCAATTCAATTAAAAATATATCTTGCTCATTTTTATTGAAAAATTAACTGACTTGATTCTGATACTTCACTTTTATCTTAATACGTGGTATATATTCTTATTCCATGTGTCATGATGCATTTGTTTATTTTTAATGGAATTCCGCATATATGACAATTCAACAATTTAATACATTAGTTTTCGACTTCATTATCACGACAAACGAAAAGAATTTTGCAGCATTTAACAGAAATTAATCTATAAAGTTAATTTTTTATATTTTACCAAGACCTCAGTAGACATATGGAAAGCAGTAAAAATGATTATGACCGTAATCATGCCTAAAACAGTAAATTACTGCATATACTATTTAATCTTGTTGTACCAGCAATTACAGAGGGATTCATGACAATCTAAAAACTCAAGTTTTTACTACTAATGTTAACAACAAATTCCCATAATTATTATTACGCTTGTATATTAGGCAAGCAAAACCGATTTTGTGTGTAAACGTAAAGAATTTCCTCCCCATAGATTACAACCTTGATATAGTATGATGAAAGACCTGGTGAGTAATAGAGCTGGGAGTAACCATAACTGCTTCCGTCGGGAACACATATGCCAGTTAGGTGGAAGGGTAGGTGCCTCACTGTCCCTCAGTGAAGCGATTGCAAAGGCATCTGACCCCATTTGGGCAGCCATTGAGCAATGGTGTCACATTAAAAACACTAATGAGGAAACCCACGAGAAACCACTTATATTATCCCACAGGGCAATGATGTGCGTTGGCATACCGGTGCATAGTCTGCGTCCATGCAGAGTCTGTCTTAAACTGCTATACTGATAATAATGTTCAAAATTTTAAGTTGACTTGCAATAAATTGTATGATACGCTATATAGATAATGCAAAAAATATACATAAAATGAGCCACATTTCAACATATACTACTAATTAAAAACCAAAATGTTACTTCAAAATACAAAATGCGGTGTTGACATTAATATAATGTCGATTCACATTTTATCGATAGCGGTCCATAACTATAATACTTCTTTCTTAACAAGAATACAATTTTTATTGGACCACTCCGAATTGTTTTGGAACCACTTCACTGCGAACACGTAATTAATTTTTGAGGCTGCATTGCTCACGAAATGCGACGAGTGGTGAATGGGAATTATCAAAAGTTTACTGTCATCTGCATAATCTCTCATCATCATCGCCTCACTAAGCTGAGAATTCATTTCCTAAATCTTTTTTGAAATGGGCAACACCACTTAATCCGCCATTATGCTTTAACGGACATTTGCATGGCACGTGAGTAGCGTAATACGAGAGACAAGCTCGCGTGATACTTGGAGCGGTACTCGACTTAAAACTTTTTACTCACTCAATTTAAATGTTAATTTGGATATCAGGATGGTTTCTTGAAAAGATTTCCATACCTTTATAAAATGAAGAAAACTTAAACAGGCAACCTTACGAATTGAAGTTGAAAGCATTTGGCGCATTCGAAACATCGCACTGCCGTCTTTCCCTCCAACGATTATAACTGGCTTTATTACCCTGAAGATTTGCTAAAAATGTTCGAAGATCTGGGAGGAACAATAAAAATATAGGTATTAAATTTTTTTTAAGTAAAATGAAATAATTTTTGCGCATCGTGCGCTCGTTTTACATAATTCCTCCGCGTTGCTGCAGTGTTTTGTTTCGAGTGAGCGTCACAAAAACGTTTCTGAGGAGCCAGGAAAAATATAATCTCAACGGACAAGCGTGTCAAAAAGTTAATTAAAAAACTATGAAAGTTGAATAAGTAATTTTCCGACGAAAAAAAGAATTCTTGGCGAGGAAGGAAATGGAAGCATGGTAGGAGAGACCGCAGGATGTGGATGAGTATCCTCTTCCCGCCGGCAGAAATGAAGGAGTGGGAGTAGAAAGGGAGATAGGAGAATTCGCGCAAAAAAAACTCATTTCGCATTTCGTAGTCTATGGGTCAGGCGAGAGCCAAGGGAACTCCGCCATACCAATTATTCCGAGATGGTGAGTGCTTTGCATAAACGCGCGTCCTCTTCACCCTATCAAAACTCCTAAATATGATTCAGATATTTCACCGAGAATAGTGTAGGTTCCTTGAAACATTTCGGGAAGCAAAGGCGTGACAATATGATTTATTTTGCTAATTTGCCTAGTGCATGTTTTTTCCGTCATGGAGAAAATTTTATTAGTGGGACGAAAATCATTGTAGGACCTCAGGGTCAACGAGTGCAACAATGAACATGGATGAAGAGTTAGCCACTTTAGGATATTATAAAAACTATTGCCTTTGGTTTATAAGATGCACCAGTGAGGCTAATCTACGAGGCTCTTTTAGCACAATTTTTAGAGTAATGCAATCCAAGTTAAACCATTCAAAACGGAAAAATAAAAAAATACGGTTGATCATAAACGAAATACAATACATACATTTACAAAGCTCACAAAACAATCAGGAAGCTCCAAAATACAGGGTTCGTCCGGAAAGAAGTGTACTGAGCTCAGAAAAAAAAATTATTACACTTTTACATATCTCAAGCTAATATTCCTCAAAATAGAACCCTTGTGAGTCGATACACTTGTTCCAGCGGCGTTCCCATTCCTGGAACGCTCCCGCGAAGGTCATCGGAAACCTCTCGAAGACACGTCGTCACGGCCTCTTTGACGGCGTCCAAAGTCCTGTATCGCGTTCCTTTCAAACTCCTCTTTATCTTCGGGAATAAAAAGAAGCCCGGTGGTGCCGATTCCGGGCTGTAGGGGGGTGCGGCAGCGTTGCCACGTCGTGCTTGGCCAAGAAGTCCGACACGACAAGCGCGGTGTGAGACGGCGCATTGTCGTGATTTTTTTCGCATCTGTAATTGGTCCCTAATAATCTCGTGCACTATTGCTTTTGGCATATTACACTGCTCTGCTATCATCCGAACACTATGACGACGATCAGAGTTCAGTACATGGCGAAATTTTCGCACATTTTCGTCGGTGAGTGTCGTTGATGGGCGTCCAGGTTCGTCGTCGACCTCTTCTCTGCCCGCCACGAGCACCTTGTGCCACCGAAAGATCATGTTTCTGGACGTGGCTGACTCCCCGTAAGCCTGGTTAATCATACCGACAGTTTTGGAAGACGATTTCCCAAGCTTTACCGCACATTTGATGGAATAACGCTGCTCCAAAAACTTCGGCATCGCGTTCCGTGACGTGGGTCGAGCGTGGAGGTTCGCATTAACAGAGCTCCTCACTACACCACAGCTCAGAGCCGACTGCCTTTTTCAGCGTCGCTTGCCAACACACCCTCCTCCAATCGCAGCCCGTCAGAGCGATGCCGGGCGCGCCTGGAGCGGCGGGAAAAAAATCAGTACACTTATTTTCTGGACGAACCCTGTATATGCACAGAGAGTATTCCTGAACGCCGTCTATACTGGTTGCCTTTGTACGTGACGCCAATAGATGCAGTTGAAGCGAGTTATTGCACATATTAAAAATACAAATTGAGGAGATAAATCAAAGAATAAGGGCTCATAAAATTTTTCCGTTCTGAATAAATTCTAAGTTAAAATAAAATGGAGAATTCCTTCGGCAGCTAAGTACTTCACCAAATATAGAGATGTGGAAGTCCTGCGCCGATCAAACAACGATTGATCAAACGTAATTGCTATTTCACGAAACAATGTAATCTCAATTATTAACTTAATAGTTATTTTCGCTTGACGAGTTTAAAGTTTAAAACGTTTTAAAGAAAGATTTTAGCTCATACTACATCCTAATGCCCCGTTTTAGTAACTATTTTATTTGCCATTCGATAATTAGAAAGATATGTTAAGTGAGTGGCATCATGTTAAGTGAGAGGCATTCAAAAGACTTAATTTTCCTATATGTGGACAAAAGATCCATGAGAAAGGCTAATTGAAGTCCGGGCAAGTTATCTGCCCGTGCTAATATCTGAATAAAGATTATCAGCGTGATTTAAGAACTGAATTATTGATAATTAGTGTTGAAAATACCTTTATTGTTTTTCCAAGTATTCTCCATGTTATTCAATACACTTGTGCATGCGTTCGAACCAATTTTCGAACACTTTTTCCACTCCGATTGAGGAAACTCCAAAACATGGTTTTTGAATGCATCAACGGCTTCTTCAAACACCGAAAAACGTTGTCCACGCAATTTTTTGGAAAAACAAGAATAAAAAGGAACCAATTGGTGGTATATCAGGGTTATACGGAGGATGGCTCCTCAATTCGACGATTTGACTCGTCAATTAGTTAATTGCTACAGCCGATCGCTTTCATTGTCATGATGAAGAATGATCCTTCGTTGCTGCTTCTCTTTCCGTATTTCACCGTGCGCTTCTGGCAAACAAATACTCGTGTATCATTCAGAATTCTAGGTCTACGTTACTTTAACGGTACTTTTGCCTGATGTCCTGTTATTCCTAAGAAACAGACGAACATTTGCTTCTATGTGCTTTGTGCACGAATGACTTTTCTCGGATTTGGCTCATTTAGGAAGACCCATACAGTAGTTGCTGTTCTGTTTCGAGCTCTTACGCATTGATCCAAGATTCTTCATCTATATAGATGTTATATGCAGATTTTGGTTCCCATCCATTATATGTTTTGGGCATTTCTTTGCACCAACTGACACGAGCATCATTTTCAGCTTTTTTCAAATTGTGCGAGATCCAACGTAAACGAATTTTTTTCGCAGCAAAATTTTCATGAAATATCTTACTGATTTTCGTCATACTAATCTCCAAGGATGCCTCAATCTCATGATTAGTAACATGACGATCTTCCTTTACTACTTCCTGCACAGCATCAATCTTTTCTGGCACAAAAACTGATTTTGGACCACCTTCATTACTTTCTTCGCTGAGTAAACGGCGGCCATGATGGAATTCTTTATAACAAAGTGTCAAATTATGGGGCTCCAGCGCTAAAAGTGGAAGTAAGTTGATTGATGCACTTATGTCCTGATATTCCACGTCGAAAGTCGTGAAAAATTATCACACGAAAGTATTTACGAGTTAACTCCATTTTTTTGCTGAGACAAAACTTTCAAGTCCCTGTAAACAACACAAGTTATGATCAAACATAAAATGTTCTAAAAAAAGTTAGCGTTAAAAAGGTAAAGCTTCCAAATGGAAACGTCAGATGGGGCCTAAAGCCCTTAGTGCTCTCAAGGCTATAAATATAAATAGCAACCCTGATATACCTGATTAAAGTAACGATTAAAGAATACTCAAAATAAGCCGTAAACTTATTTTAATATATACTTAAGAATACGCGAAATACAACTATCTATACAGTATACCTTAAATTTCAGAACAATATGCACGGTTAAATAAATCAACTATCTGAAGTATTTTCAAAATAAAAATATAATATTAAGTTTTTCCTTCAAAATTATGCTGTCAATTATGGTTGTTCATAATTTCTACAGGCTTTTTCGTGGATGTTATGGTGGATGCACTCATTTTTATAAAACATCATATTGTGAGAAAAACAAAATTTCCGCTTTTCCACAAATATATTTGTAACTTAAAACGCGCTTCAGTTCATCGAACTATGTTCAGGTACAAGAAAAGATTCAACATTTGATACATCATATTTATACCTGTTTGAGGAAGGGGGGTAAGGAATGAGTGAGGATTAAGTTAGGTGGGGACAAACAGGGGAAATATGGGAAACCCAAAGAAACAGGTAAACTTAAGAAATGGAGAGGTAAAATAGGGGAGGAGAGATAAGCACATGTGGTCATTATTTGAGAGGATGGTGGGAAGTAGGAAGGAGGTATCCTGGCGGTAGGAAGGAGGGAAGAATAAAGTAAGATTAAACGGGAAGGAGACATGGAAGGGGACAGGAAGGATGACGGATGGGACTCAAGACCGGTCATAAGTAATTCTTAGAAGGAAATTATCAGAGAAGGGTTGTTTGACACATACTGAGGGTGGAGAGCAGGGGGTGGTTGGCTGGAAAAATACGCGAAGGGTGGAGTGAGTATGAGAGAGGGAGTTTCACTTTTTGCTGTGAAAACGGGATTCTGAGGAGAGGAGAATGGTTTATAAAAATACTGCCGTTTAAAAGAATATTCAGATTTAATTTTATAATTTCAATTTACTTTAAAATATTATGTGTTTGGCCCTTATTTTCGAAGTGAATAATCTCCGGATTAAATTGACATTAGTGGGATAGGATAATTCTAGTAGATACTTGGCAAGGGGTGATGTTTCATCAAAAGTTTCATCAAACTAGGCGGAAAACTAGGAAAATATGTTCCGTGAAACCCCACCTACCTTGCCCCTCACTCTTTTCTCCCCTTCCTCCTGTAACATGTTTATAAATGATGTATCACATGTTGAATCTTGTCTTGTACCTGAAGTTGGGTCGATGAACTGAAACGCGTTGTACGTTACAAATAAATCTGCGGAAAGTGCAAATTTTGTTTTCCTCTAATGACGAACTTCTACAACATCTCGCCTGAAACTGTTGAATTGAAAAAAAAATCATAATTAAAATTTTATTTAAAAGTGTTTACCTCTATTAGTGGTTTTTCTAAACGATCTCTTTGGGTACACATCGAAGTCTAAGGTACCTGTATGACCGGGCTGGTAATTCTGACTTCTCACGACAATATTATTAATTTATCCTTCTATATTAATATGACACACATTCAAAAATATATGGTCAATGCAAAACCTTAGAAGGATATACAACAAATCTAAAATAACCACTCTACACTACTCTTAGAGACCACAGATTTATAAATATCCTATCTTATATAAAGTCATAAATATAAGGTGTGGTCAAAAAAAGACCGGAATGATTTCATTCTGAGCAAACCGTTCGTCTTAAGCTACTAAATCACGTAAGCGGAAAATGAAGGGCGGGGATACGTGTATACACAAAACCTTCGGCCAAATCTAAAATCTCAAAACCTAAATGAAAATTATACTATGAAATTTAATGATAAAATAAACCATTAAAAAAAACCTATAGATATAAATATTGTAATAGTAGTGAGGTGCCAAGTCAAATCAACAGCACTATTAAAGCACCTTCTTGGGAACTATGCGCATGCTCCAATTAATTAGATTCTGAGCTGCTTTGAGAGAAATGCCATTTCTCCTCAGTGGTAGCTTTCCCCAGTGGTAGCTCGGCGCACAGAAAAGGATGGAAATATGCAAAAATAGATATTTATGAGTGTAAATCATAGGATAGTATGCGTAAGAAGGACAAAAAATATGTAACTTGAATGAAATCGTTGGCACGTGATGAACACTAGCCTGATTTTCACGTATTGGTTCAGCTAATTACCTGAGATTGAGGCAGCGATTCTCGGTGAATTTCTTATAGTTTTTTTGGAAATTATTCAAAAGCATATATGTCAGTCTCGGAGTGATAAAATTGTTGGGCTATTTTAAATATAACACAAAATTTTCAACGATTACCGAGAAGACTTTTACCAATTTACAATAACAATCAAAGATTCTGTAATTGATGTGAAAATATTCTCTTTGTGTTTCAACTGATCTAACGCCGCATTTTCTTATGAAACTATACGAGGTGTTATAAATAAATAACTTGAATTTGAGTTATTTGAATTATTTTAATTTATTAGTCGATATCAGTGTCATTTGATATTTTTCTTCGAAGTAGTCTCCATTAGATATTATACACTTATGTCAATGTTTTTTTCAATACTCGAAGGAGGTCTGGAACTCGATCATCATAGCTTTTGGTTCTCTCAGCGACGGGTTCTTAATGAGATGTATGCTTAAAGAAGACGGAATTTAAAGTTTCTCATAATTTTTGGGATCAGAAAAAAGTCGCTCGGGCTGAGACATAATGACAGTACTATTTTTTGCCACCAATTCACGAACAAGCACTGAAATGTGTGAAGCAAATTTTTTAAGGTTTTTCGATGGACAGAACTATGAAATAAATATTTTGTGACTCCTAAGAAAACCTACTCTACATCAGGTCCCTCTTCATCTCTGTGTACTTCTTTCCTCCCTTCATCCCGTCCAACATCCCTATCCTGTTCCTGCTCTTTCCTCGTTTGCCCAACATCCTCCCCTGTATTACCTTCTTCAACATTCCACTACCGCTCAATACGCCTATCATACATTTTTCTGCCTCCATAGGATATGTCTCAATAAACCCCTCTCCTCACCCACCATCTCCAGTAATTCCTCATTTGTTTTCCTTTCTCCATTATCCTTGTAGTGTGCAGCATTATCCATGAATTTTCCGCCACAAATACCGAAGGTTTTTTTCGAAATGCGTCACGCAAAAGGCGTTGAACATTTAAGTAGTACTCTTTATTGATCGTTTGACCTTGTGACATGGCAAAAGCAGGGCATGGTGACCAAAGAAAAAATAGGACAAGGTCCCCTTTTCTTTTTGAACACACCTCTTCTATCAATTCCTTCCTTTACATTAAAATATAGTACATGTTTAGATTATTCATCAGAATTGTTGAAATTAACTCTCGGATCATTCTCTCAAAAGTTATAAAATAGATATTATTGGGCATGATAAATTACTGGGCTTGGCAATAGAACTAAAATTTTTAAATACGTAGCGTGTAAAAAGACTGGAATGAAGTAGCTTCAATTACTGCAACTTCTTAAGAGCTTTATAAAACTTAAGACGCAAATGCCATTAAAAAAAACATTTTTGAACAAATAGGCGTTGTGCTTCGTCGGAAAATCATATGATAAATGAAATACGAAGAACGACGAAATTTTGAGGAGTCAAAAATTTTGCAATCATTAAGTCAAGGCGGGATGACGCCTCAATTTTCATCATTCATGCACCAAGAGCTCTCGTACGCGTGAAAGGCCGTGGCTGACGTGTAAAACGGCGCACTAAAGGTGCAAAACGTTTGTCAAGTCATGGCTAGATTCAACCCTTGAGGGAAATGGCAAAGGCTTGAGGTACAAAGGCCCTGAATGCACGTGCATGGTTTAATTAAATATCAAAAGATTCCATCAACGTGTGTACTTCATAACTTACACGAAATGATATAACTCGGAACCGAATTGCTCCATAACTGATGTAAGAGGATGAGTCCATGCGTCAGTTAGTTCCTATCGACAGGTCCCCTCTGTCCTCAGATCCATGCCTTTGTATGCCTGTTTCTTGTAAAGAAAAAATCGAAGGCTCGCCAGGGTGCCGTCACTAACATACAATTACGGAGCACAATTGTCCCGAGCCACTTCAGTCAATGAACAACAGGGAGCTGAATGTGGGCTTCATCTATTTGCCAGTCGATCAAGTTGGATTATCCAACTCATGCATGCTTTTCCTCATACGTTTCCTCGAATTCAACCCCTTGAAAGTAATGGAGATTATCGAAGCTCACAGCAAATAAAATGTGATTTTTGAAAGTTGATATAATCCTTACGGAACACTCAATTGGCTACAAGGGCTCGGCAAAAATTATATTCGTATTTTTTATATTTTAGGAAAACAATATTGCAAAACCCTAAGCTCATTTATTATTTCTTTACTTAAATTATGAAATGTTTTTGGATTAGGAAGAAAATAAGATAACTTTACATACTTTGCTGACGCGATCCACATTTAAACATCACTACTCATTTAAAGCGAGTTAAATAATAGTAAGGCTCCAAAATATGCAAATAAATTTGAAAAATAATTCGAAAATTGTTATGATATAGATTTTTACCAAGAAGGAGAACACTGGCGTTTGCCAATTGGAAATTGGAATGCAACAAGTATGATTAGGCGGTTATAAAAACTGTTTAATAAGTTAAGGTAGGCAGAAAGAAATAAATGGGCAAGTGAAGAAAAAAACGTTTGAATTTAGCAATCTTTTTATCAATGAATTATAGTTAAAATTCCCTACTTAGTTATAGTAACACCAAAGGATTAGTTTTTATTTTAATAGAACCACTCTTCAATAATGTAAGATACCTGAAAATAAACTACTATTGTTTGTATTAAACGCCCCAGAAATTAAATTTGATGATCTTCTTACCTGATTATCATGAAAAAGTAATGCAGCTAAATATTACTATAGGGATTAAAAATGTATGCTGGCATTTTTCATTATTTTTTAATTAATGCTGTCGTCTAATAAATGAACTTACAGCATACCTTAGGACAACAAAATAAACTTTTAACCTGAAATAAGTTGCATTTATTGAACAAATTTATATCAGAGCACCATTTACGTGCATTATTTATTCGACACGAGTTTTTTGAATTGTCAAATTAAAACGCACACAAAGAGTGTATACATACCAACTCCCCAGCCATTCGGACAAGGAATATTGAAAAATATTCAATGTCGGTGGGTCAAGTATTCTATAAATTGATAAAATTCCTTGAGCATGCAACTAATACATCCAATGTATTGTACTGATGACAGTATCTCTTTTCATTCTCATTCATAGATACACATCAATAAATTACGTTGAATTCCATATAAATTTTCCAATTTCGGTAAGTAACCACCTCTCACATCAGTGTACTAATAAAGTTAGTTTATTTTATAAGGCTTTTAATGAGCTGTTTTCCAAAATTAAATTCCCTATCAGATCAAGAAATTCAAGCAAAATAAGTGGATCGGGATGGTGCGGTGGCTAATAACCTGGCTTCCCGCTCCGAATATCCCAAATTCGAATCCCGAAACTGTTCGAATTTTTATTTTTATCACGATTCCAACTAGGGGTATTTTGTGGAAAGCTTTATAGAAGTACGTCATCTGTCACATCGAATGATTCTATCGTTAAAATTAAGTCAATGCCGACGCCGGGTTTCACTCCATTATTCTTTCGTTACCCGAACATCCTATCCATTTATTACATCACGGTGATAAATGTCTTAAATACTGGTTCTTTTTCATAAAAACAAATATTCACTTCAGTAAAGCTGAAAAAATAATGATCATCTTAAAAGGGCAAGTACCGTAAAAAGCTGGCATATCTCTTTCTTGGTACTTACAATTACTTGATTATTAATTTAATACAGTGGGTAAAATAGCGATCTAAAGAAAACTGTGTGTGAAATTGAAGAAGCGATGTTACTGTACCATTTTACAACGAAGAAATTTGCATTATATATCAGGATTCCTTCCTTTAAGCCAATAATATGACCGGAAATATTCGTAACTCTGCTAAATTGATGGCTTTTGAAAAAGAAATTTACTCATTATATGTTATGAAAAAGACGAAATTTAGAAAGAAAGTCATGCATTACAGTATGCAGTTTTGTAATTTCTACCGCAGAAAGCTCCTAACGTTAAGGGAATTTCCTCTAATAGTCTGAGAGAACACTGCGTACTATTTCAATTATTGCATGCCTAAATTAGAAAAAAATCAAACGTTTGAGAATAAATTTCATTTCAACAACATCCTTGGGTGCAGTTTGTGTTATAGAGGTTATAAGACCGCATTAAAGAACAGAAACGTATGAATATTCAATCAACTGGCATTAGATTTTAAGTTTAACTAAAGAATATATTCCTATCCATATCCATTGTCTAAAGTCAAAATTTCAGAAACAAGCCTTTTTCAATTTTTTAGACCTCCCGTGCAAACACATATGACCAGTGCGCAGCATAATTTTGTAGGAGGTCAGTAGGCGGTGATTTGAATCAGTATTCTTACAATTATGAGTAAAATATGCCATTCGATTACTTACAGTCACCGGTTAAGTGATTACCACTACACATAAAATACGAACGTCCTAGTGCATATTGGTATTTATGAATTACGCACTGCTAGATGCCTTAAAGCAAGCATTTCCATCCTTAATAATAAAAAACAGTAGCATTACAAATACAACAGGAGGATAATTAGATATTTCAGAATCCGAATATGCCAGTTAATATAGTCCATTTGATATTAAAATGATGAAGAATGTGGTCAATTTTTTTTTACTTTTAATTAAAAAAAAATTCGTTCAAGTTCAAAAAAATTCATTTAAGTGAATTTAATGAGTAAGAATATACATCTAAAATGCGTTTATGAAATTTTTGATCGAATTTTATATGTTAATGAGTGATAAAATAACATAAAAGGCAATTAACTCTTCTTCAGATTAATGTGATAAAAACAAATGAAAAGGTTCCAGTTAGCTGGAACGCATGTAAGTTTTTCCACTCTACTTACAAGTTAGTAAACACCGTCGGGTCCTTAGGAACAGCGATAGAGAGATTTTTAGTTGTAATGTCACAGATTATAACTAGAGCAACACAAAACGTTTCCAGTGTTCACATAAAAATCACTCTCAATACTGACGCACTGAAATATCAACATCCAGCTGCAAATACACAGAGTTGCGGAGTAATTACGGTCAAATGTCAACACTCAGCTCTGAATAACCAGAATATCAGTATAATTACTGTCGTCATAACCTGCCATCGATTAATTGCTCTTGCTACTGTATATAAGATGGCTACAAACCATTATTCGTCACAAGTTCATCATAGAAAATACCAAGTATTTCATAGAGATGATGTTGCCTAGAAATGAAACAAATTCATACCAAAAAAAATCCAGTGAAATCGGCAAGGTTAGTCTTCCCTTATAAACGGATAGTATGAAGACTTTCACCAAGTAAAGCCTGAGACAGCGGAATATTTGATAGATAAATGGCACTATCACCTAAATAAAGGCATGGCTAAACATATTGGCACCCAGCACACACCGAAAATAAGTCCAAACATCTGAGGTCATTAGCCGACGAAAATCTAGGGCAAAAACCCCAGAAATATTTGCATATATTTAATTTCTTAAGCGATAAAATTAAAGAAGCCATCCCATAAAAGCTTAAAGCTGTTAGTAGATTGAAAAGGCGATTAAACTCAAACTTAAGAGTTATTTGATAGTTAACTGCACGAAACATTAACCAAAAATTTCGAAGAAAATAACTTTACGAAACTTGACAAATTAAGACCCCGATTTCGGATCAAAACCCTCCCTGAATACTGAAAAAGCCTTCTGAGCACATCGCACCTTACTCTAGCCATAGAGAACGTTGATCGTAGGTTGCTTTATCAACAGTTCAAGATGGAAATTCCACGTTATCTATACTAGGCCTCGTATAGGTGGTCATACAGAGAATGTGACATTTCACTGATGATCATACAGGAATAACAACGTCTTGCAAAGTAATGGAACGTATATTCTTAGATAAAGTAAGAAATGGCCAAGACTAAATCAGTAAGACTTTAAATAGGTTTGTGTAACGTAATTTTTCCATTAAAGTAACGAACTTTCTCTAACTGGGAGCGGAATAATCTAGTAGAAGTATAGCTTTCGGTGTATTCTCATGATTTAAGTCAGGCTTCAAACACGTATAATTTAAAAATGACCGCTGATATACAAGCTAAAACTAGAAATTGATACCAAGAACCAAATGTATTAAAATCAAGGAATTATTATTTCACCATAAACAAAAAGTTTGTACTTGATAGCATGACTATATAAGAAATAAATGTAACATTTTATGTAATGCAAGAGATCAATCTCCCACAAATTTATATTTCTTGTTGCATATAACACGTGAGAATATAACTAAATATCAAAAAACTAGCGATAATATCATTTTAGCCAAAAAGAAATGGAAAATTACCAACTTCATTTTAAAAATTGACACGATTTCTATCTGGCGTTTGATACTTCCGCGCCATCATGAAGCTCTCATTACTGGACCTGAGCACCTGTCATTGGGAAACTTGCATTTAATACCCAAGTGTGATAATTCATTTTACCTGAAAAATATCTTTCATAATCGATTCATAATTCGGAGCATAGAGCCGCTGATCAGACTTAATGAAGATGAAGGTAAGAAATGCTGACAGAATGTCGCGGTTACTTGGCCGAGGTATTTGGTGGGTTGCGGTGAGACAGGATAAAAAGATCCGATTCTAAGCGATGAAATGAGACATGCACGTAAAGTTTTCATTTTTTTCTGAATTCGCAGTATACCGCAACCAAACTCTTGAGTTTCTTTAATTTTAAGCTAATTATTGTAAAATGATACTTGTATTGTAGATATTTATTCAATAATAGAAATCAGTCTGAAGGTGGAAGGGTCGTTATATCATTAAAATGGAACGGCATATATGTATTAGTTAGCACGTAAAGTCAGCTGATCAAACATTAGTTAGTGATGGTAAGAAATGTTGCAGCTTTGTTAATGCCACTTAATGTTATTTTAACTGGCTTTTGCAAAGGTGCAAATTTTCTTACTGTAATGTATAAGTTCCAAAATGTCAAGCCTGACATAATCAATTTCATTTAATTAGTGAAACAGCCAAGTGATTATAGCCGATGCTGAATGCATAAGAAAGTAAATGTGAGAAGTAAGAGATTAGATCAATCTACATAATTTTGTTTTTGAGGATGAATTAGCATAAGTTAAACGTTAAAATAGGAAGCCAAAATGAGCAGTTGACATAGTTTGCCAATCTGGGATTTGTTCAGGGCCAAGATGGTTGAAGTAGTAGGGACGTAGGGAGAAAATTTGGGTTAGGCAAAGAAGCTTTCTCAAGGAGAAATTGATGACCTAGCCGTTGAGTAAGGAGGCTCAGGAAATATTAGTTAAAACTTTGTTTGGAGCCTGTTTTTTGTACTTTGCGGATAAATGGTCGCTGAAGCAAGGTGAAAGGCGTAATTAAGACATTGTTGATTTAAAAATTAAAGGGAAATGTACCCGCAAGAAAAGTAAAACATAGGCAGAGACTTTATTCATGGACAGGGAGGAGAAAATATTGATGGGAGAAGTAAAGAAGAAGGAGAATGCTGTATACAAGGAAATAAAGGCCAACGAGATCGCATGCTACTCTCTAAAGACTAAGACAATCTCAGATTGTTGCAAGAATTAGGGATTGTTACTCAATATAGACCAATGTGCAGTTTTCAAATTTTGGAAGAAAGGAAGTGGTGAACAGGACATAAAAAACGACATAGAGGGTTCAGTACTAACTACGGCCAAACAAGAAAAATATTTATGGGAAGTTCTAAAAAACTCTGCTTCATTAAACGAGTGGTGGGGAAATGTTATGATACTATTAGAAAAAGGTGTTATTTTGCTCTAGTTAAACCTCATTTAGAATATACCTCGAGTATTTGGAATCCTTGGGAGAAAATCTGGCAAATATAATTAGATTATATTCAGAGAAAATCCACCAGAATCCTCATAAATTGTTATAATAAGAACACAAGTGTGAAAGTTCTCTTAGGGGATTTGTGCTGGGAGCCACTTGAGATATGAAGAGAACAAACGAGACAGTTTTTTAGAAAGATTCAGAACCAATGAGTTTAACGATGACACTATGACTGAGGAATCGTAATGGCCTCACACTACTTAGGTAGATCAGACCACCAAGATAAAATAAGGGAGATATATTTCAATAGAGATAGATACAAACACTCATTCCTTTCCCAAACAATCATACATTATAATATTAAGAAAGTAAACCCACATTAGAAATATTAAAAACATTATATTACAAGTCGGAATAAAATTAAACATTGCAAAGATGTTAGGTGTATCTGTAGATGCATGTAAATGTTAGTTGGTAGTTTGTATGTTGCATTTATGGGGTTTTAAAGGTTTTTGTATGAGTATGTAACATATTTTGTATATGAATTCTAAAAATATTTGACACTGAAATGCAATTTTCTTTCTTATTGCGAGTGGTACTCCGCCACAAGTGAAAAAAGTGTTATTTTCTATTCCGAAAAAGGTAAATGCTACTTCATGTGAGGATTACAGAACAATGCGTTTGATGTCCCACGCAGCTAAAGTTGTTTACAGCATCATCAACAATAGGATAGAGAGTAGGGAAAATGATTACTTCTGGGATGATTAGTTTGGGTGCAGGAAGTGGAAAGTTACGCGTGATTCCATTGAAGTAATGGGATCACTAATCGCGAGAATTACAGAATACAATCAAGACGTATTTGCTTGTTCCATAGATTTTGAAAAAGCTTTCGATAGATGAATTGGGAAAAACTAATAAGTATATTACAAAAAAGGGAAAGATTGGAACAACAGCAGGTTAATCCGCAATC